>JAQMYJ010000004.1:11375251-11386161 GCA_030014305.1 Clarias laeviceps
ATATATATATATATATATAAATATATATATATATATATATATATATATATAGTGAAACCTTGGATTGTGAGTAACGCGGTTTGCGAGTGTTCCGCATTTTAATAAATTTTGACTTGGAAAACAAAGTTTTGGTTTACGAGTACCGAGAATCATGTATCACGCATGCACTTGTTTTGACGCCAAACATCAAGTGATCACAACTGAGCCAATGTTTTTTCTCTCTTTTATGCTGTGGAATTGTGGATAATCTTCTCCTCCCGCTGGGTCTTAGTGCTCGTCTCTTACTGGTATAATCAACATCTGTGCACGCATGTACTGTTTACTATAACACTGTAACCACATGTGTGTGTGTGTGTGTAAAACATATTTTATTTAGCCTGCTCTTTGCCTGGTGTACGCGCGTCATTGGAGACCATGCCTCACACAGACACACAGACCCCTCCTACTTTTGCCTTCAGAGACACACACACACACACACACACACACACACACTCTTTCTCTCTTCTTTACATAGAAACACTGCTCTGTGCTGATTCTTTTCAAAGGTAAAGTGCAGGTTCATTTGTTTTATTTTTACTTTGCAGCAGTGATTCCATTAGTGTGTCGCTCAATCAAGTGCCATTAGAGAGATTTCTTGTTTATTTTTCCGATAAACCAGCGTTTTCGTGTGTGTGTGCCTGTTCGATACAATGGGTCTGTACCCTGACTCGTGCCCTAAGCCTCTTGGGATAGGCTCCAAATCCCTGTAACCCTGAATACAGGATAAAGTGGTATAGAAGATGAGAATATGAATTACATTTGGGGGTTGCATAAGTGTTGCATATCGACTTGGCTATTTCTTTGCCTCTCCCATGCAAAAATGTTCAAGATCAATTTCATGGTGAGGGGATATCCTTTTCTCAGAAGTCTTTGCACAGGTTCATAGTATGATCTTGGCCTGGGCTCTGACTAGGCTAATGAATTGGCTGTTGTTGATTCCCTCAATCTTGATTAGAGACTCATTTTTAGCTAAAAAGTAGCAACCCCATTGCATGATGCTGCGACCACCATGCTCCACCATTGGCATTGTGTTCTTTCAATAATAGCTGATTTATTTTTATCCCAAACATATGTTTCTTTGTGGACCATGGCATCAATAATGGATGAAATTGAGCACAGTGAATGGACCTATTATAAAAAGGTGTGAACACATATGTAACCAGGTTAATGTACTTTTGTCTGTTCCTCTTTCTTTTCTTTTTTCAATCATACTATTTCTATTTACCATGAAGTTTGTTACTATATCACATTAAAGGTGAGGGAAAAATAGTTTTCTTAGTTTAAGTTGATTTTATTTTAATTTTTACATACAAAACTTAAAACAAAATTTAACAGGGTATAGACTTTTCATATATTCGGTATATGTGTAACTTCCATATCTTTTCTTATCTTTCTACATTAAAACACATATTTAAGGGGAAAAACAATATAGAAAAGTGATTATTTTAAATATGTTAAAATGCTTAATTAAAAAAACTTGGAGGATCTGATATTATAATGTATCTTTTATGTAACTGTGACTACTAGGCTATTGGTATTAAACACAGGAATACAGCTCAAAAGTAGCTAACCATGACCTTCCTTTGAAACATTTCTATTGCACTGTTATTTCCTTCCTACAGTAATTAGGTCAAAGCCACTGTGCAATGGACGTTTAAATACCTTCTCAGAGTACCTTAATAAAAGCAACTGCTTGTTGTGGGTGTGCTGGGTTTGTTTCCATTCCTGTCAACTCCATTGCAAGTCCCCCCGTGCAATGTTGCATTGCATTCCTCTAGTCTGAATCTCATTCACAAATAAATACTGTTGTCCCCTTGCAACAGAAGATACTCATGTTCCCTGCTCTAAATAGTGGAGTCTGATTGACTAAATTTGCTGAAATCAACTCTCACCTTCTTTAATATTTGAAAGGTGATTTGGCTCCCTTAGTCCAAGGGAAATCATTTAGAAGCATTCCTGGTGATATTTATTTTTTGCTTAACCACAAGTGAACAGGGGAACTCTCAGATGACTTTTTTAATCTGGATAAAAAAAATAATAATAAAAAAAAAAAAAACATCATCAAAGGGCGATGGGAAACTCATTGTGACAATGAAAAGTCTGTGCCAGCCTAAGGGCTGCTCATTGTTTAACACTCTGCTATAGATTTTTGCCAGTTACTCCTTTGCACATTAGAGCTCAGGATGATTTCCCTGCTTAAGTATATTATATATTAGTATACTTTTAGTATGGGTATGAAAAACTTAATTGGAATAGTTTCGATTTGGAGATTCTGTGATCTTATGTGGTTTAATTTATGCTTTTCCTCATTATCACAGCCATAAGCCATTTATCATTCCCCTAGGAGTAACTTGCAGTTATATGCCTTATTCAGGTTCAGCAGCAGTGTTAGGATGTTATCAAATGATGGGATTTAATATATGATATTTTATTCATTGCCAGTCTCTCAGCTCAGGATGGTATTACTGTAAGTAAATTACTTTTATAATAATTCTATACCTAGTGGGGAATTCAAACGGCCCCAGCAAAGTTAAGCAAAAAGGATCGACAAAACTGACATAACAGCTAATAGTTTATGTTAGAATCACCTAATGTAGAAGCCACGAAGAACAGTATTAAGATTTGAAAGCAAGCTTATTGAAGCTTGGTGTATAATATCAAGTCCAAAAGCTATAGGTCTGTTTTCTTGATTTTACTTATTTTAAATGCTGAAAACACATAAAGATACAAATATCACATTTGACAAAACAAAACAAATTTATATAGATTTGAGATACACCAATCAGCTATAACATGAACACTTCATAGCATTAACATTAACATGGATTATTATACAGTATATTTACATTAATATGGGTTATATACCATAAACATATTTAAATTTAATATGGATTATACACCAAAACTGGTGTCAGGACCAAGGCTCACCCATGCTCACAAAAAGCCGGTGCAGAACAAAGAAAAAAGTCAGTGCTGGGCTTAATGAAAGGTATCAGAACACACAATGCAGCACAGCCTCCCTTCCATTGGGGCCCAGCAGACAAAGAGCCCAAGGCTGCTGATCCGGCCACTAACATCCTGGTGCCAGATACCACGGCACACCTTCAGAGGTCTTGTGGTATCATGCCCCGAGGGGCCTGCTCTGTGGCACAATATTGGGCATAATGTTTTGCGGTGAACTTTTATGGCTGATCAGCTTATGTAGTTTAGTTTTTCATGCATATGGTCACAGCACTGGGGTTTAGAGTTTTCTTTTTAGCATGAAACACAAATGAAAGGGCAACAAACCAATTTGTAATGACATACAGTATACAATAACATACTGTATTGTCACCAACTTCCCAATCAAAATAGCTCTTCTAGCTAAAATGTCATCTGCTTAAACCTCAGAGTCTGGTCAAGAAATTATGATATTGTTTTATGCTACATTTATCCATTTGTGTATCCAAGTTATGACATAACAGATGCTTTATTCAAACCTTTTGTTTGTTAAGCTTACAGCAGTCTACTACTTCCAGGTGTATTTTATCTAACTTTTCTATTATTCTTTTTTTTTAAGTATATGTATACTATTTTGCCCTGTTAATCCACTAATCTATTCATTAATTGTTTGGTTAATTAATTAAATAATAAAATAAATGCCAATTTCAGGGAGCTCAGGGCATAAGGCAGGGGACACACTGGATGGGGTGCAGACCCATTGCATCGAACATGCACACAC
Organism: Clarias laeviceps; assembly: GCA_030014305.1. Classification (NCBI taxonomy): domain Eukaryota; kingdom Metazoa; phylum Chordata; class Actinopteri; order Siluriformes; family Clariidae; genus Clarias; species Clarias laeviceps. Next base: position 11,379,012 of record JAQMYJ010000004.1, read on the forward strand.
ACACACACACACACACACACACACACACACACACACACACACTCTCTACAAGCTATTTTTTTTATCAGGCTACAAACAATCGGCTTACAAAGCATGTTTTTGGACTATGAGAGGAATGGAAGTACCCATGGGAATCCCACAAATCATTGTGAGAATATGCAAACACCACCCTTCACATCCCTGGAGATGCAGGGCAACAGTACTTATAACTGACTATGTGTGTATCTACTGTTTCTATTTAAATATCTATAAGCATGACTATTATATCTGTATGAAATTGCCATAAGCCATAAGTAGCCCAGTTTTGTTAGAACACTACAGACTTGTCGACCACAGTTTGAGCATACTTATTCAGGCTCTCACAAGAAAAAAAAAATCTGTTTAAAAAAATTGTATTATAAATGCTATTACAGTCACGTCTAACTGCTGTTATTTTCCATAAAAGATCCCACATCCCTTTCCCTTTCCCTCTGAGAATGATAGCTCTGTGCTGACAGATGTTTGAGCAATTTTCTAATTATTCTGTCATTTCATGGATTTTACAACATTGAAATGTGCATTATGTTTTTGATATAACTGTGAATTTTTGCTAATTCAATGTAAGCAAATGAATCCCCTGACCACTAGCTGTAGATTAATGAATGTACATGTTTTATTTTTCCAATTCTTTTGATATCCAAACTATAGATGTATTACTAGACATACTGTGTACTGTTTGTTGTGCTTGAGCTATGTCCTTTTCATAGGGATAAAAAAATTGTTAAATTTATTGTGCATCATTTAAGATTTTGGAATTCGTATGACTAATGTAACATGGATGATAACATAGATGCAATTAGAATTGCTGTGATGCACTCATAGGCATGAGGATGCAAAGCTTCCAGGTTCCAGGGATAAATCCCAAATAGTAGTAGATGGAAAGCTGACTAAAGTGTGCTTGTCTGTACAATTCCTTATTTGGGGACTGAATGTGGGTTTTAACAAGTAGGTGTTCTTTCCTCAGTAATACAGAACAAACTGCAACTGACAGTTTGTGTAATTAATGATTGTAGAACACCTACATCCAGAATTATACATGTAATTAAACTTCCCAGTGCTGTTAACATCCATTAACAGCACTCTTTGAAAGCCTCTCATCCAATCAGATTACTTGGTTCTAACTAACTGTTGAGCTTGAATTAACTCAATATTGTGTAGTTTTTGGCCATGAATTCCTCAACAAATCTTGTTTCATCAATGTAACTTACATATTTCCTGGTTAAAAGGTCATGAAACAAACAAGAACAAAAAAAATAGCATTTCAAGTCATAATGAAATCAAAATGACCCTAATGACTCCTATCCATTTCCTAAGGAATCTTAAATCACTGCAGTATTTTATTCCCTAACACTCCAATGATTATTTATGGAATTATGACTGTGTTTCATCTTGGACAAGAAAAGATAAAAGGAATTTGAGATTTGATGGCAACACTACTCACTGCATCACCTTGCCACCATGCATACTGTAAATAGTTCATCAATACAATGTGGGAATGTTTTAAATTACTTATTACTCTTGCCTTTGCAGGATCTTACCTAAAAGCCTATGTTGGGATTAACAAATGAGGTTGAGAATGCTGTTCATTTTGCCAAAGATGTCTAAAAATTTGCTTATTTCCTCACACAGTAAATGACCGAGTTGTTGGATAGTTACAGTATGTGCCGGAGTGAAAGTACATACTGTAAGGTTAATCAATTTAGGTGCCTGCCAAAGTACCTGCACTACATTTGACACATACTGTAAAGGCATATTTTAGTTTAGAGAGCCCTTTAGTTGTAGATGTCTTGTATAGTAGAAATGTCCAAGTTTCACCTTGTGAAGCCTTTTCCAGTCTGTCACACACAAACTCTGTGAACTAGTTGCACAAAGAGTGAAACAATTTTTCACACAAAGGAGTTCAAGGATTATTTCATTCATATTAAATGTAGGTTTATTCAATATTAAATCTCATTATATAGTGAAGTACATAAAAACATTTTGAAGGCCAAGAATGGAGGTGACTTACTGAGACATCCATCACGTTAGATTTTTGTTTTTCTCCAGCAGAAAGATGACATTAGTTGAACCAGTCTAGACATTAGTCTCTGTCTCTGTCTCCTTGTGGTGCCACAGAATGCTGACCAGTAGACATTTTTTTCCCCCTCGGCATTAGGTAGTTCTCAGTAAAGTGCTTTTGCTTCCTGACTATAATTCAGAGGCAAGCTCTGGCTTTAGCAGCACTCTTGTTATTTGACCTTCACTTAAATCCATCATGCTGACATTTCCAAAGGAGGCCTGGCTTTTACCAAGGTAAAGTAAGTTTAAGCTTTGCCTTGACTGACGAGCAGAGGCGGGCCTATTTAATTACCTCAATCCCATTTACACCCTAAGAAGCTATAAAATTATTTGAAGCAGTCATGACAGGAAGCAGCACAACAAATGCTGGGATCTGACATTCAGAGACAGGGGTGTTTATTTACAATCAAGGTACTTAAGGAAAGGCCAGAAAAGCAAATAAGTGCTTGGATTAAGTAGCGTTTTCTGGGAGTTTATATTTTTGGTGTAAGGGCATTGGTGTGAGAAGACTGGGTTCAGCAAGTCATCTAGTATTTGTTTACTTGTTTAAGGGTGATACTAAGGCTCACAGATGAAAAAAAGTAATGGGTTCTGCATTCTGCTTTCTCCATTTTACTATTTATTTACATATAGGTGGAGCTTATTCAACAAACTACTATTAACAATAAACATTATATTCATAATCCAGATGATGTTATTAAAATAAGATTCAATAAGAATCATTATTGTATTAAGGTGCAGGTTAATGTACTGTTTCATGCAATAATAGACATTTAAATTAAGGAGAGGGATTCTGGATATACAAACATGGATTATGCATGGCAGTTTTAAAATGCTCACTAATAATGTTTTGTCAAACATTTTTGTTAAATTATCAAACAGTTTTTCCATGTGCGGCATTTGTCAAGCTTGTGATTAGTAGCTGTTTTGCCTCATAAACAGGATGGAAGTTTACACTGATCAACCATAACATTAACACATTATCTATTATATACCAGTAAACTGGGAACAGGATCATGGGTACCCAAGGCTTGTCTATGCCTGTGCAGAACAAACTCCAGCATGCAAAAGCCAATGTAGCACAACTCGTTGAGAAAAGTCAATGCTGGCCATTATAGAAAGGCACCAGAAAACTCAAATGCACCAGAGCCCAAGGCTGCTGACCCAGATCCACAGATCACAACTTGATTGAGGACTCCTGGGAAACATGGGACAAACAAATCTAATTTACGGGGCACAGCCTGCCACCCACAGCACCCAAAGGATCCCGCTGCCAATGCTCTAGTGTCAGGTACCCCAGACGTCCTGTGGAGTTACAGTATGTGCAGGGTGATGAGAAATGCACAGGAAGCTGAAGGGGAATCTACAGAACTTTTTTCCTTTATCAAGGAGCTGAAACTTCCTGGATGTGCCTACTATGAGGTGGAATTGGTATGAGTTCAAGTCATTGTTTCCTAATGGAAAATATCTACAAAGACATTTATCTACCTCTACATGATAGACATGTTTGTCTCCTCTGGCCTTAGCTCCAAACTCTGGATTAATTGTGATATTTAAAAGAATGAAATGAGATGAAGCAGACAGAGCAAAATAAAAAAAAAAGATACTTATAATGTTATATGTTTCTTAAATGAGATTTCCAATTGGCTAGGGTAGGTTAAGTAAAAGGTTTATTACTAATAGTGAACGCTACACTTTAGGTTATGTCATTAGAGTGATGTCTCTTGGCTCTGAGCTGGGTCACTGCAGGAACTAACAAACTAACCTCAGAACCCTCAATGGAGAGTAACAGCACGTAGACAAACAAATTTTTTTGTTCCTTTTTTTCCAGCCGCACATTTTCCAGTAGATGCATAAATCTTCATGAATGATGTAATTAGATAGAAACTATGGAAGACTGGTGTTTAATGACAATAGCTGATAACACTAATTATGGTACAGCCATTTATTACAATTTTAAGTGCGATTGTCAGCACTCTAATACTTTTTCTTAATAAGGAGCAAGGGGAATAAGTGCTTTTGATATCAAATCATAAATACCCCTCTGCGATGATTTACACACACACAACTGAAATTATCAAGCTGTATGAAATCCCTGTGCTAATTATGAAGAGCAAATGTAAGCAGGCTTTTTAATTATTGTGTATCTGTCTGCCTTTATTCTCATAGCTTGTCTTTATGTATGCATCCTGCTCTGGTGTTCGAGTAAATAATGCTGACCTAAAGCTGACTCGAGGGAGATAAAAAGACACACCTGGATGTTTTGTTGGTGTTCAGCAAACCCCATGAGAAAAGCCATTTAAATAGCCTCGCTAGAAGGCAGATATTTACAGGAAAATATTTAAGTCATCAGTTCAGTAGACGATACAAAGATATATAAAAGGCACTAGTCACTATAATTTGTTGTTCCACAGCTACAGTTTAAAGATTGCTTTATTATATTCTATAGCAGATTTTAAATGAAGAAAATGAGAGGAAGGAAAAGCTATAGTCTTTTCCTGCTGTTTAAGTGCTCCACAGGAGCACAGCTTCATGCCATGAAGTCGAGTTAATCCTGTTTGGGGAGCTCTAGCGCTTTCCAAAATACGAAAGAAAAAAAAGCTTTCAACTGAAAAATGTGCTACTTCTCTACATTAAATATGGAATCAAAATGAATTATACAAAGCACCTGCTCATTTGACATGCCATTAGGTGAAAAAGGAAAAGGTTAAACACACCCACACGTACGTACACACACACACACACACACACACACACATATGCGCACACCTGTTCGCCATCTAAGAGCCATTTGGAATTGTGCCTGGAGCTTAGCATTTATGAATCCACTGATAGATTATGTTTCTGTAACACGTTCTATGATCCCATATTTATAATGACGTATAAACACATTTGTACAATGGTATAATATGTCCATCAATCAATATGTCATTTTTTGTTTGCAGAAAATGCACTTAATAGAAAATTGAAATATCCATTCTGAATTGTGTTTATAATGTATTACATTTACAGTGCTGAAGAAAGACACAGAATGAACTGAGTCCTGCATGATTTTATTTTGTCATAAAAATGCATTAAGCACAGATCCTCCTTTCAAATCTACTGTGGCATGTGCAATCCATAGGTACCGTAACAGAGTGGACTCTTTTTCTTTTTCACTGGCAAAGTGATGTTATAAATGTGACACAAAATGCATTTTATCCCAAAGGATTGTTGAACTCAGGTGCTGATTAATTTTTTATAACATTAGCTTTGACAACTGGCTGTGATTCATAAAGTATCGCAATTACAATCTAAAAAATAGGAGGAATGTTTATTAAACAGTCATTGAAAGAGTTTCAGGTGTCAGGAAATATGGGTTTGCACTTCCTTGGTTTCTGTGTAACAAACTGTGCTTCTTGTATCATTAACTTTAAGTGAACCCATCATTTATAACTGGTATTATACAACAGATAGGTCTAACCTGAGCAATTTGACTGGACAAGAGGCATTCCATGAGCGCTGATATAGAGCAGAACAGCACTGTGATGTTTAACAATAAGCTTCAGGCATGTTCTTATAAGAATGAAAAAATATATTATTTGATGGGGAAAATAACTAGTTAAGTAAACAAACAAATCATAATCTGATGATGATAAATGCAGTTTATCGAACTGTTGCATAAAAGCATTATCACACTCAAGGTTGTGTTGTTGCATTGATTATCCAATTTGTGATATTCCTTTTATACAACAGTTTGATAAATATTCCTTAATCTGAAGAATAGGAAGTACAGTAGTTTATGTCAGATATTAGACATATTGTGTGTATGGGTGTTTGTCTTTACTACAGTGCAAAAGTCTTAGGCACTATATTATCTACAGTACAATTTTTTTTTCATGTATGTTTAGCATGTATGCATTATTATGTACATAACATGCAAATAAATAAATAAATAATATTACAGAAAAGTATTTCATGCCTGTAACAGAACAGTTTTCAGATGGGAACAAAAAAACATAATGTACGCTCCTGGGTACTGCATGAAAATAGAAAGGAGCGAGTGTGACAAAGTTACCAGAAGAACTCTAGAATTCTACAGCATGCTCAGTAAAAACAGCTGTTTTATTTATAAAACTGCACAAATCATTATCTAACACTACTGATTAATTTCAAGCGAAGAGTTTTCCACACCAAATATTGACTGTGTTTATTACTCATAAGTGTTCTTTATTAAAGTTTTTTCTTTCTTTTTTATGTAGAAATGTTTTCAAAAGCATCAGAGTTCTCCTGGTAAGTCTGTCAAATTAACTCCTGTTGGAGCTATTAAAGGAATTCCTGGGAGGCCAGCAGTTCAGAGATAAAGCATAGGCAGTCCGACTATGGCTCTGGTGAAAACTTTCTACCTTGTTTGTATCCAAGCACTAGTGAAATGATGGGATGAGTGCATTAGTGTAGAAGAGATTACTGTATGTAGAGAAATAAAAGTACTTTTTACTCTCATAACTGTGTTCTGTTATTCTGGACAATCAAACGTCCCATTTTGACTAGAACATTCCCTCATATTTAGAAAAAAAATTGTGGTATAAGAGGAATAAAACATTTATGGAAGTGCTGTTATGAGGAAATAACTGCACTCAGGTGGTTTCATGCCTTTATGGCATGGATTTTTGTTTTTTAATACCAGCTTGCACCATTGTATAACAGCATCGCAACATTGTGTGTTTATTTGTTTTATATTGCCTAAGCATAATAACGACAGTATAATAAGAACTGTTTGCAATGTATTGGAAAGTCATGAATGTTCTCAGAATTTACAATAGAAATAAAATTTATGTATGTCTGTATGTATGAAAGTGGAAATTACTGTGCCTCTTATTTACATCTGTTTGTAAAATTAATTCATTGGTATTTTTATATTTTAGTATATTTATTCATCAGCATTTATTCATCAGCTAGTACAGAAAAGGATTAAAATTTTAAAGTGAACTAGATTTTATTATATATACTCAGCAAAAAAAGAAACGTCCTCTGACTTTCAACTGTTTTTACTTTCAGTAAACTTAATGTGTAA
>JAQMYJ010000004.1:11402801-11414841 GCA_030014305.1 Clarias laeviceps
TCCTGATAGGCTATCGTGGGTGACAATTCACTTACTTGTGAGCCAATGAAACGACCCCATCACCCACATTGCCACACATTCATAAGCAGAGGCGCACTGGTTCATCAGTTGCATATTTTCACAAAGTATGTGTACAGGTTGTCATGACGCTTGGCACTGCGCACTACAGCGTTTTTTTTTTTTTTTTTTTTTCTCACATTCATGCTCATCATGAAGCAGCAGCAACAGCATGTGCTTGCACAGCACCAGCTGTCTGAAAGCATCCATCACCCCTGCTCATAAATCTGCACATATTCTAATTTTCAGATGTGTCATGCAAAATGAGACACCCATTTCTCCCATACTGCTCCAGTTTAGGAAGATTAGTTAGTCTGGGAGTAGGGTAGAAAATTGTAATATATTGAGCCAACATTGGGTAAGATAATGCTTTACTCATCTGGATCATTATTTCAATCACATGTTCTTCCATGAAGTTCTCCTTAACTGCAAACAAACACATTTCTACACCTAGTGTTAATCTAATGCGGGGAGCTGACCTAACAGAGGAAACCCTCCAGACATGAGGGTAACAAATGTCTGCTTAAATGTTTAATAAATAAATCAAGGTATACTGTATCAGCCAATCACTAATAAAAAATTCCTTTATTAATCACAGTGAGGTCAACCTCAGCCTTACTCTAAGCATAGGAACTTTAATGTTTAATACATTGATGATAATGTTTTAATGCATCTTAGATAGGAACTTCTAAGTGCATATGTTTTATTAATACATTAGCATTATTTACTCTAGGTTCATGCAACTGATTTGGAGCAGATGCCGTGAATCAGTTAAAGCATTAATGTAATCATTATTGCTCATAGATATCTTGCAGTAATTGACATACAAGAATAAAACACGCAGTCTAAGGGTTGGAGCTTTGCATTTTGTTAATTTTGCTGAATTGCTTTTAGAATGCAAACCAGCTATACATTTGCAGCTTCTGAATGTAATTGCAGGTGTTCCCTAATGAGGCTTTTATTTACTAAGCCAACTCTGTGTGCTCCATCTCCACAGTCAGCTACATGGGCAGAAAAATGCCCTGAGAGAATGGCGTTTTAAGTCTAGAAATATAAGCAAATACTTATGTGCATGTGTAATTATTTGATTTGTTGTTGTTGTTGTTGTTGTTTTCTATTCTGCTTAATGAAAACTAGTCATGAAGAACTCATGAAGAACAATGAAGGAACTAATGAATACCTAACCATGCAGAATACATTTTTGGCTGTGCAAAGTAGAACATGTTTAATGGCCACAGTTTCTCACATGGCTTAAAATAGAGTGCCTGGGACACCATATCTTGCATGATATTACCTTTTCCCATTTGTATTACACTATTCAGGCGAAAGTGTGAGAAGGGCATTGATTTCTTTCTGTATTATATATATATTTCTGTATATCTTTCTGTATAATATTAGGAGTGTGACTTGACCTCTTTTAGATCATACAACATTTTGTTTGCACAGTATTAGTTATAAAAACAATACACTACCACAAGTAATGATTCAATAAACTGATGCAATGTTCTTCAGCACTGATGCAATATGATTCAATTCAGTAAATGTAACATACTACTGTATATTGCATTGTAGGGATATAACAATGCCATTAACTATATCTGTTCTGATCCAAATGCCACCTACTATCTGTATCTGAACATAAAAAGGGATATAGTCTAACTACTTGTTTATTTGTTTATTTTTGAGCTATACATTTCCAGACACACTGGAAAACACTGAGGGGAAAAAAACAGAAGTCGAAATGGCAACATTGTCTGTAAATTCCTTTGCTTCTTAACCTCAGCCAACAGCACTAAGTCAATAAACTAGTGTTGAGCTTGGAGCTGTTGTTTTATTATTTTATCTATTTATTTAATTATTTTATTGAGCTGAAGCAGAAATTTGGAAGCACACAATTTTCTCAAATATACATGTATGCTGTAGCATTAAGATTTCCTGGACTAACGAGGCCCAATCCTGTTCCAGCTTGACAATGTGATCCCAGTGATCTCAATGAAGACACAATTTGCCATGACTTACAATTAATTAACAAACAAACAAAAAATAATAATAATACGGCAATAGTCTACTGAACAGAATGTCACAGGTTCAAACCCTTGCCCCTGTTGTGACCTTGAGTAAGGCCCTTAACTTTAACTGCTCCAATGTATAATGGGATAAAAATTTTAAGTTGCTCCAGGTAAGTGCGTCTGCCAAATGCTGTAATGTAAATGTAGTAGTAATAATAATAATTTTAAAAAGTCCAGCACAAATCCCAGACCTCAACACTACTGAACACATTTGAGATATTCTGGAATGCAGCCTGCACCCCAGGCCTTCACACCCCACATCAGTGCCTAACCTCACTCATCCTGTTGCTGCTACCTGCACACAAATCCCATGCCATTCTCCCAGAAGAGTGGAGAAGATTATAACAGCAAAGGGAGAACTTTATCTGCAACAGGGTGAACAAGCATACAGTATGTGGGCATGAAGGTCAGGTTTCCCCAAACTTCGCCATGTAGTCCAAGTTTTAACTCATCATTTCCTCAATGTATTTATTTTCTGATTTTTTATGCAACATATAGATACATATCACTAAAATACTGCCAATTGTGCATGTTCCAGAATGGATATCATATAATATGTTTATACACAAATAATGTGGTGAGGAAGGGATCTCTCTCTCTCTCTCTCTCTCTCTTGCACTTTCTCTCCTGATATGTTGGACTGATTTTCTAATTCGATTAGATTTTTCTGCTTTTCTAGTAACTGAAACATAGCAATCTGCTTCATCAGCCATTGTCTCTTACCAGTCTAAAGTCCATGTGCTAAACTCTTCTGTCCTGAGTGTTAAACAGAAACTATGAAATAAGAGGCCACTACCCTGTTGATTGCAGTCCTGACGCTTTGAAAGGGCTGAATACAAATAATGAATAGACAGTGATTGTTTGGTAGAGATGGCCAAGTTAAAAAAAAACACCGGTTATTGCTTTGAGCTTCATCTGAGCACCTGCTTGTGTAACAGTGGACCAACATTTTCAGAGACAGAACCAGCAATGGGTGAGTTCATTATCTTTAAAGGCCAGACTCATATCCCATATTCCAGTCCCCCAATTCCCTCATTAATGAGTTTCTCTCTTTTATTGATCATAGAGCATGCCAAGCACGCCAGTGCTAAATTGATTCTGATAGCTCCTGCTGACTGCGGGGTCGAGTGGCCAAGCATTGAAAAATATCAAACACCTACATCGACATCTCAGTCATATGCTTGGAGCCTGGGATCACTCTGAATGGCGCAGCAGTTCAGTTTGGGCCAAAAAAATAAAATGATTACTGCTCCTTTTTATCTTCTCCCCTGATTTGCCAAGTGTTATGTCCTTGAAGACCATGGTGTATAGAAGTAAACAGACATGACTAATGACTTTTCCAGTCACAGAGAAGTTAAAAGACATTTTTATAAAGACATACTATTCCCATTCCTTCTCCCAGGGGCCTTAATTTTTATCCATATATACACATTCTGCAACATCATGGTTGTTAATGTCCTGTGATGCAACATTGATTTTATTAGAGTCATCTAATTAATCTCCCAGAATTAACCAATAGCTTTAAAGTACACAGTGCTCACAGCAATAAACACTCAACTGTCTTAAAGGCTAATTGGATGATATAAGTGGTGCATGCTTTCAACTGCTAATTATAAATACCCAAATGTATTGCTCTAAGGGCTGCTATTGGGGGTGTTATTTAACAAATTTAACAAACGCACAATGCAGCACTGTGGAGAGATCCACACACCTCCAGAAGAGACAAAACAGAACCTCTATTTGTAACTGACAAGCACAACACGTTGGAAAACCATCAGTGGTGAACTTTGACCTGCGATTCCCATGAATCTATGGAACCATTTTAGTTTTGAAAGGCACTGAAAAATAATAACCATGAACCTCTGTTCATGAGAGACTAAACTCCCGGCTAGAGAATAAGCTGGCGGTTACTTGCTTTTGTTTTACAATTGTATTTCATTTGCTGCTGTGTAGCATCCCCGGGCATTATATTTCAGAAGCTGAAGGTGATTTTTCCTAATGTTTTAAGGTTTTAAACCTTTTCTATATAAGCCCTTGTGGGGGAAAACCAACATCGTCATAAACCTTTTTCAAATGCCGTTGATTTCAAATACACTGGTCTCACTGGATGCAAAAAACCCCTTGGTGAAGAGCAAAGGCAGAAAGCAAGAAATTAGCCCAGCTCTTAAGAGGCTTTCTCCATTTGATAGACCAGGCACTCTGGCACCTTTTGATGATATGTAACACACTTTCCGCCTAACTAACCTCTTTACTTTTACAATGTAGCACCCAAGTCTTTGTGAGTCTGCCATATCAAGTGCTAGCTGTAAATTGCCTGTGGCATCCCAGGCAATGATAATTGCAATAGCAGAAGAAACAGAAGGAAGCACACTGCCATAGATTACAGATTGCACAAGTTTCCCCTACAGTTGTCAGTCTGGTTCACCAAATGCTTTGTATAACATAGACCTCAGCAACATGATAAAGTAAACCAGCACATAGGCTTCATGCTCTAATAGTTACAGGGAGTTTGACATGGCAGTGCTTCTGAGAAATGGTTCTGGGTTCTGCTTTGCTTAATGAGGTGCTTGGCGGTGGGGCTCTGCTGGGGTTCTGAGCCATGAAAGCTCTTATATGAAAGATGGATAAAATGAATGAATGCTTTACTGTTAAAGCTCAGCTAATTCCATGGTGACTTGCTGTAATTCTGATTATGTATTTTGTAAGAATATTATATCCACAATTTAAGATAATCACTTAAGCATAGTGTCTTTAAGTTAATCAATTAAATGTATTCCCATCAGAAAAGCACTGCAGTCTACATTACACTATATAAAACGCAATGATATTATATGCAGTGCAGTCTGTGCGGAAAGTGGACAGTGTCCATTAAATGGTACATGCAGGGTGGAAAAAGTACTGAGAAATTAAGTGAAAATAAAGCTAGTCTGTCAAAATTTCAATTAACCTAAAAGTAAAAATGTGCTCTGTGTATTACTTTTCTCTATCTTTATCAAATGAATTACTTTTCTCAAACTGATGTTTTGAAGCAGCTGTGGCATTTTGATTGAAAATGGCATTCTGTATCTGTAAGCTTACTGGTAAATATGCACTAAAGTATGACTAAACCTATGTAGTCTGTTAATGAGAGAATCAGAAGTAAAATATCCTGTAAATAAGGAAATAAATTAGTAAAAGCTTATAGTACAGGTATCTTAAAGTAATGCAACATGCCTTTTGTCAAATAGATGGATTTGATGCTTTCTAGCAGAAAACAAATACTTCATTTGATACTTTTGTGGTCAGAAGTTTGTATACATCATGAAAGTTATTTTCCTGGTGTAGAATGATTGTACATCCATACATAACTACAGCTCTGGAAAAAAAAATAAGAGACCACTGCAATGTCATCAAGAGGAAGATGGATGGTCACAAATCATCAAGCTGTTTGCTTTTTTTGCGGAAAAAGAGTGGTACAAAGTTACCCAACAGCAATGTGAAAAACTGAGAGCATACCAAATTTCATTACATCTGTAATTGCAAATCTGGATTATTCCACCAAATACAGATTTTGTAATGTTATTTAGCCAAAGCATTAACACAATTTGTTTACAAATTATTTCCATTGAGCTTTATTTGAGTTATTATAGCTCTGAAAATACTGCACGATCTTGGATTATTTTGATGTGTTGTGATGTCATTGCCTTTAAATATCTTTAAAAATACACTATAAGTAACAATAGTTATATAAAGTAATAAAATTCTTACTTATTCAACAGTTAATTCCAACCAAGTAATCTGATTGGATGAGAGCCATTCCGCAAATGGAAATAGAGAGCATAACATCACTGGGATGTTTACCTATATGTATATGTATCAGTGTCACAGGTGTACTAGCAATCATTAATTACACCAACTGTTGGTAGCACCATGAGTGAAAGTAGGTCATTATGGTCCACAGTACAGAGGAGAGAGCAGTTGCCTGCCAAAACCCACATTCAAAACAATTCATTCAAGCACTTTCAGAAAGGAAATGCAACTGTTAACGTTAAGTCATCTGTGTTGTTTTTTTTTATGGGTAACACGAGATACAAGGTAACTAGCATCTAATGCAAGGCTGAATTTCAAATCATTCTCTATTCCCCATTCACGGGCACAAGTGGATGTGTGGAACAAGTGATTGTAACTCTAACTGAGCACAAGACCTAAACAAAATCTAGTTGAAAAGCTTTCAGAAGGCAGTGGAGGATGCTGTCATAGCAGGAAACAGGGAACAACTTATTTCTGCCCTTCATTTTTTGATTTTGGAATAGGATGTTTAGTACTCAGGTATCCACAAATTTTTGGCCATACAGTATAGGGTGTAGATATTGCTCTAAATATTTACACTATCATGGTCATATGATCTTAACCAACTCTCAGACATGTTATCAAGTTGATGCCCCTTTCAGACACCTTTTACCATTTGAATGTTTGACATTTCCATTAAAAATATACGTAACATGATCAGGCTTCACAGGTCCAATCAATGCTCACGGGACCTACGACTGACTTTCTTTCAGTGATTGCCTTCTGTGAAGCCTGTCAAGATTAGTCAAATTAACCTTGCAGATGGTCATGCTGGCACAAACACTGCAACAAGCAGAGAAAACACTAAAATGTAAAACTCAGTATAATGGTGCAGAATGTACTAAAAGGTACATTAAAAATGTACAGCTTGGACATTGTAGTGAACATTATAAAAGTACTATATAGCAGCAAGCTTGGGGTTAGCACTGTCGCCATGGAGTTTGCATGTATTCCCCATGCTTGGGGTTTTCTCAGGGTACTCCAGTTTCCTCTCACGATCCAAAGACATGCAGATTTGGCTAATTGGCATTCCCGTAGAGTGTGAATGTTGACCTTGAGGTCTTTCCATGGTCAAAAAATGGGAATAAATACAATGGTAATCACCATTGGCCTCCACAGTCCCTAGTTGGACTATATTAAGTTGAACTACTAGAATTTATCATTGCACTGCTATATGTTCCTTCCATATCTAATCTGTACTTCACAGACATAGACTGCTTTATCCACTATGCATCTTTGCACCATCCATATACATGCATGGTATCATCGCATTACTGTATATTTCACCCATATATATTCTGTACATATTGTACTATATAGGCTTCCAATACATACATATGTCCCTGTTCATATTATCTTCTCGACATGTCTTCACCATAATCAATGTTTGTATAGACATAATGTGTATATACAGTATACTGCACATTCTGTACATGAGACACTCATACCCCTGTACATACAGTATAACCATAACCATGTATAAGTTCTTTAGAGCCCAAGCACTATGACATCAGCCAAAAAGTGATGAAAATTGGCAGGCAGATTGGAATTTGCTGCCATTAGGACGTCTGAGAGTCTGTGTGAGGGACCTCACACAAGATTTTGCTGCATAGCTTATACACACTTGCACATATACAGTACACACAAAACCACATTTAGAGCTTATTGAGCTGAACAACTTTCGCATTACATGTCATGGGCTCTACTCAACAGGAAGTCAGTTATTTTGGGTCGTTTGCAAAACGCACTCAATGAATTTTTAATGTACTCCTCCTAGGGGATACAAAATTGCAGAGGGATTTTTGATATCTCAAATGGGTCAGCCATGATGATGCCTTAAACTTATGCCAAAAAGTGGTTAATAACTTTTTGTGTGACATTATATTGAGTACCATCACACTGAGTAACATTATATTGAGTGACATCATAGGTTGATGATTTTTCTTCCAGCATCTGGGGCTTTTTGGAGGTTTAAACATAAAATTCCCCCTTTTCTAAAATTATTAAGTCATAATTGTATTGGTATGTCCCCTTTAAATACATCTGCACAGTGTGCCCACTGTCTTTCTGGGGCACCTGGGTGGCGATGGCGCAGAGTCCTTGGGCCCACTCATCATTGCTTGCAACTATATTTATTTATTGTAATGCATGTGTACTGCATTTGACAGGCTTTGTCCATGTACTTTGCACAATGACAATAAATCTAATCTAGTCTAGTCTAGTCTAGTCTAGTATAATCTAATCTAATCTAATCAAAACCATATATATTTGCTACAGCATATTGAAAACTCTGTACTTGCAGTTGCTCATAAATGGTAATAATACATCATGCAATGCAACATTTCAGAAATAGTTTGTGTAGTTTTATAACTAATAATAAGCAATACAGTACTATGCAGGATTGCAGCTTGAGGTTGGAAAATATCTTGGGAATGATCTTGACTTTTTTCTTTTGCTATAGCAGTCTAAGAAGGCTTGCAGACTGTGACCAACGATCCTCTTGGCTGAACAGGACAAGCTGCATGCTGGTTGAACCGAAAAACACATTTAATGAGCAGGTGAAATAGGCAGAGTAAAAATGTTTAATTAGTATTTTTGGATAAATTAGGTCAGCTTGTTATTCTTTGTTGAACTTTCTTAATGAAGGACTTGGTCTTAAGTAAAATCTGAAGAAATTATATTTTCAAAAACATTTATAACTCACCTGGGATTACATTTGATCCAGTAATGAATAGGGGAAACGAGGCAAGGGTGCTTTTCACCGGACACTGTGTATCTAATTTGTTCCTGCCGTGTACAGTACCTTGTTTTCATTGTCTGAAATGGATACTTACTAGAATACTGTTTAACTGTACCATGAAAATCAGCTTTACTAGCTTTTATTGATCTTGATCACATTTTCTTTCATGAACATTAAGATGGTGTTTCCTATGGTGGCCGAGAAGTGCAAAACTAATTAACAAAACTCAAAACAAAATAACAAAACAAAATAACAAAACTTAAAACAAAATAAACAAAAATGTTTTGGGTTTTGTTATATTATTTTTGAATTTGTTATTTTCTTTTGGGTTTTGCTATTTTGTTTTTGAATTTGTTATTTTGTTTTGGGTTTTGTTAATTTGTTTTGCACTTCTCGGCCACCGGACTTTCCATACATAAAATTCTAACACAGCATCAGGAGATGTTGAGAAACCCTAAACGATTTGTTAGCTCCTTTGTGTATAATGTTATATGCATCAGACAAGAAACACATAAGCAGGCAATAATTAACACTCCACATTAAGGATCTAATTGATTATGCTGTTGAAAAGCTGCTGATAAGCCATAATTTACTGTATGTATATTAGTTACGTTTTTGTTAAGTATATTTAAAAACTGTATCATATAATTAAGCAATATTACACGAGAGGAAGTGATGCCACTTGTTACACCAAGTAGTGTTCCAGATCAGGGGTTAGAGAGGAATTTGGGATTTAGCCTTGTATTAGGATCTAGTTAGCTTTGTACATTGCCTTAGGTGTCAATAATAACACAGATGGTTCTAATTAAGTGTTGTTTAAAATGACATACCATTATCAGATGTGTTTTCTTGCCGAAAGTGTTTCTATGACTGGTTTTGAATTTAGGTTTTAGCAGGCAGCTACTCTCACGTCAGTACTGCTGACCATGCTGACCTACTTCCACCCATGCTGGTGACCGACAGTTAGAGTAATTAACATTTACATTTTAATGGGGGTTGGGTTGGGGGGGGTGTAGAAATTAACCCAAGTACTGAAAAAACATATATGTCTTAAGTCATCGTTTAAAGATTGCCAGAGACTTAGCTGTACGAACGTCTTGGGGAAGTTCATTCCACCACCTAGGTGCCATAACAGAAAAGAGTCAAGATGCATGTCTTCCTCGATCTCTGAGAGATGGTGGAACCAACCGCGCAGTGCTGGAGGATCTAAAGGAACGTGGAGCGGTATGTGGTGTGATTAGAGGTACAGTATGTGGGTGCTGGGCCGGTTAACGATTTAACGGTTATTAGAATACCTGGGACATGGAATAATATGTATAGTTAAAGGTCCAAGGGATATAACTGTCAATCACCACTCGAGAACATTTTGCTCCATTGCACAACCTTGTAGAAAGTCATACTTGTGAATTTCTGGACATTTTCTCTCAGTTACACATCACCATCAACTGGCATGATATGCTGAAACATCTGATAAAAATGTTGGTAATGATCAGTTGTAAACAAATTACGAGTAATAACAAGTTACTCTCATTAACAGATCATTAGCTTCATTAAAATATCATTTTCCTAATGAAGACAGTTCATGTTCTATAAGTCAAGTGTGCATGTTCTTAGAAAGCAATATCCCTATATCCCTTTATCAGGTTATAGCAATATCAGTTAAGTATAAACTTTGTGGTTAATTATACTTTGTATATTGCTATGTAGAAGTCCTTCCATTACAGAGAAACTTGGAGGTGTAGGGGCTATGGGTGTGGGGGGAATCTTGGGGGTTTCACTGGGGAAGGTGTATCTGCTTATTAGTGTAAATACAGGCTGAACCAGTCAACTGCTTTTACTGTGTTTAATGCAATTTTTAACATGGGCAATGTACTGTATTGTGTAAGTCCACCCTCAGTTAAAAGAACCAATCTGCTAAAGTTAAGTCTTTAGCAGAAAGCGTATTTTCTATTGTATATTCATGCACTGCATTTTGGTCAGGTACAGTATGGAATAGCTGGAGCAAGTTAAAAACAAACAAACAAATTATTATTATTATTATTATTATTATTATTATAACAACAGCAAAGTAAGCTCATAAAAAGCTCTTGTTATCAAAGCCAGTCATTATTTACATCATTTTGTCTGATTATAACAACCATTTGAAAGAAATTAATGAAAGGTCATCTTGATGATACACATGAACACTACTGCCAGGGAGAGTAGCCAAGATGGGTGAGTGGACAAACTACCAGATGGACTTTAGGAAAGGTTATTGAATAATGCAAGCTGTGCCCTTGTAGTGTTTTAGGAAATACACTAATATTTTATAGACGGTATTACATTACAGTATATTGTGTCAACAATTATTCTGTCTCAGGAGCTGTGATAAAAAAATAGTTATCACCTCTCTGTGCAAGTACAAGCATCTTGTTTTTGAATTTTATATCCAGGAATTCATATCCAGATTTATTTGACAAACCTTCTTTTAGAAATAATAATAAAAAAATTTAAATAAAAAATAAATAGTGACTTTGGTAGTCAAATGTGCTTTGGCGCAGCAGTCGGGTTGTACTGTTATAGGAACAGGCTGGTGGAGGGGCTGCTGGTACCCACGGGTACTGGATTAATTGTTGTTATCAGATGTTTCTCAAGGCTGTTTTGTGTCTCCCCAGGGCAAGAGGACGATGCCCTTCTCAACTGTGCCAAGAACGCAATCAGTGTCAAGCAGCTTTTGCCTTCTTAGTGAGGATTAAGGAAATCTATTTACCCAGATCCCTGTTTTAAATACATCTCTTATAAAAGACTGAAAAAGTGCTGGAAAAGTAATTTTTCTTTTATACATAATGCTTATGTGTGCATTTGGTTGAGTGAAGAGGCATACATAGAATAGTCAAGAGAAAATAAGCAAATTATAATATAACAATATATTTAATTATATTTTACACATCAGTGATTCAAATTCAGTGAGCAAAGATATCACATAAGAAGAAGAGTAAAAATACAATGAAGTGAAATAAAATAAAAAACTGAAAGATGCAGACATGTCACTTATTCTTGCATTATGCCTGAGAAGCCAGAAATTAGTCCTAATTTTCCTCACAAATCTGTTTAAAATCCGGTCCTGCCTGTCGCTCAGTCGCCCTGTCACAAGAGAGGATTTCTACTGGATTTCTTTTTATGTCCAGTGTATCCCACCATTAAAGTGCTCTGCTTCAGCCAATAAACAGACAGATGGATAGACAACAGTGGCGATTTCTTTAAGACTGCAAGGGAAGCTCAGCTTCCCCTTTAATGTCACAAAATTAATGGTCAAATTATGTACTATTGTATTAACATTTTATTGACTAAAAATGCGTTAGAAAAC
>JAQMYJ010000004.1:11427783-11445630 GCA_030014305.1 Clarias laeviceps
ACACATATACACACTCACACACTACGGGTAATTTAGGTATGCCAATTAGACTAACCTGCATGTCTGTGGACTGTAGGAGGAAACCGGAGTTCTCAGAGGAAACCCACCAAGCACGGGAAGAACATGCTAATTCAGGGACAACATGCAAACTCCATGCACACAGAGGCGGGAATCAAACCTGGCCGTGAATCGGACGTAGACCCTTGAGGTGCAAGATGACAATGCTAACCTCTAAGCCACCGTGCTACCTCTGCCATCAAGGTATCTCAGCTATTTGGTTTGGATATTGGTTACATCTGACTTTGGTGTCCAGTAGATAAGAGCATTAAAATCAAACCGAAATGTTACTACCACATTAGCACAATAATGTTAACATTAACACTAACATGTTAGCAAAATCCGCCTCTAACTCAATTAAGTGCATTATTATCTATAACAGCCCTATTGACTTCTAATGGTGTCTTTTTCTAAGTTCTGATTAATCAGACATTTAAAAATTAATTTTCTACAACAGTATCATTGACAGTAGCTGATGATGTAAAGTTTGTAATTGCACTCATTTTGCACAAAAGTTTTCGTTACTGCACTATTCTACTATGTTACTTGTTAATACAGCTGATGCAGAGACTTGCACATTTCTGTGCTCAGCCATGCTTCCTCCTCAGCAACCTGTGAAGTTCACCCTAGCGGCCTCTGCAGATTCGCTCACAGCCACACTTTCTGCCTGGTGCCATGTGGAGTTTAACCTAGCAGCCTCCATAGCTCAGCTTCCGGCCTGGCACCATATAGAGTTAAACCTGTCAGCCTTCACAACACAGCTTCCAGTCAAGTGCCATGAGTCATGCCTTCTTTTGCTTGGGCCATGTAATGCCACAACATATAGTGCTGAGAATATTGTGTAGGTACCACCTGTTGTCTATTAGGACATTGTGCGGGCACCACCTGCTAGTCCAAGCACTGGCCCAGCCCACACTAACCTCTGTCACAGACCCTAGTTAAGTTCCAACATCCATGCTAAACTGTGTCACAGGCCCCATGTCCAGTCCCAGCCCAGTGCTTTATGCCATGCTCCAGCCAACAAGGCATTGGGTAAACTCTGTCTTCTCTCAGCCTCAGCATCAGACCAACATAGGAAGGTGGAACAGCTGCCCTAGGCCATCTGTAGATATGTCGGGAAATGTGCCTAAGGACAGGGGTAACGTGTTGGAGGATTAAACTCTCCAATTCTAAATGATTTAAAATTATTATTAATTTTTTTTTACAATTTTGCCAGCAAATAATTTGAAATGGTGTCTTTTTTTGGACCAGACATGGTAAATTTAATCACTGTATAAACTGTGTTATAAGCATGATAAAATATTCTAACGTTAGCTGTTGTCCTTTTAACGAGAAATTGGTTCATTTTGTAACACCAGAAACAGAAACATGCAGAAACCTTGAAAACATCTGACAATGATTTTCCTTTTATCCTGGACACACAAAGTGTCATGCTGATGAACCTTGGAACCTTTAGTTTTCTGAGGAGTTTTACAATTTCTTTAAAATAGTTTTTTAAAGAAAAAGTAAAGAGAAACACAAGCATTAGATTTACAATGAAAACTCTCATCACCTAAAGACTAAATGTAGATAATATCATAACAAAATGACAATGTTCTCACTGAGCTTTCAATATTTGTTTAGACTTTAAGTTGATTATTAAGCTCTGCAAGTGCATATTTGCATATGTGTGAGCAAAAATGTGTGTTCAGCAGAGAACTAAAAGAGAATCTAATAGTTGTCAAGCATTTGCAATCTTCAAAGTTAATGGTTTGTGTGTGACCTCATTTAAAGGGGTTTATGCTGCAGGAAAATGGCAGTTTATTTGTAGAATACTCCACTGGCTGATCACTTTTACAAACATAAACTCAATTACACCTCTTCAAACAGCTTTTTTTTAATTGATTTGGTGCTGATTCCTGACTTGAAAATCAGCTTTGAACTAAAGTACTGAATTTAATTAGGTCAGACAATAATGAAATTGGCTTATTTTTTTCCCCCTATAAAGCGGGCCATACAGCATTTAGATGCAGGGAAAAATAGATGAGTTCCTAGTCTCTGTTCAAGTGCATGCTACTTAAGTACATGCAACCATTTATTTAATAAAAATGATTAAAAAAAAAAATCTTAATCTAATGAAACTTTTAGCTACTGAAACTGTTTTCAGGATGTGAGGCATATCAGTGGGACTGCACAATTGTTGTCTGACACAAATAAACTCCACATACAGTCTATACAAATGCACTGAGTACTAAGCACACCCATCCTGGGTGATTAATTTATAAGCTGAAACCAGCGCCAGCAGCACAAAAATGGCACAATAAATCAAAATAAGAAACTGCAAATACAATCATAAGGGGATCTATTAAGGTAAACATTTAACAGTGTTTATACAATTCGGTCTCTCTGGAGACACCACACATGATATAGCTACAATATAGTATAATAGTTTCATCAGAGCATGCTCATGTGCAATGTCCCCATTGAAGGTGTTTCTCATATGCCTTCATAGCTAACTGCTGAAATTATGCAGTACTGTACATATTGTAACTCGGTGAATTACAGAATAAACCATTTTTCACTAACAAATATCACAAGACCAATTAAATCACTGCATCCAACCGCTTGCATCATGTGTGAAACTCCTTTAATGGGACTTTTTTTGTGTAAAAACATAATAAAATCATCTAATAGTAGCAGATCTTAGTATTGGCCAAAGAAAACCTTAGACAAACAACATACAGTATTTATTTTCTTTTACCGTGCCATTAGAAAATAAAAACATGTGGGCAAAAGTAAGTACCCCATGAATCAATAATTTGTAGATCCACCTTCAGCAGCAATAACTGGAAGTAATTGTTTTCCTATATCACCTACTACTCTGGAAAAAACTTGATGAATGAATGTTGAATGAAAATGAGTACCCACTTTAAAACTAGCTCCATTGAAAATTAATGGGGTTTTTAGAGTGTATAGACAATAAGTCAGCAAAAAAAATTACCTCAACTTCTAAACTAAGTTTTGCAACCTCAGGTTTTGTGAAGAATGTGAAGAATCTGTTATCGCTCCTCACTCACTCTGTAGGCTCACTAGGTAGGTGGCTTCCCCTTCTGCAAGTATGCGAAGGGGTGAGGCCAGTGGAAACAGGCACAGCTGCAGCATAATCAGCACTAATGGATCGCGGGCTCTTCCCCACGTTATTAAAAACAAGGCAGGAAGTGTAGCATCCACATAAGGCCCCTATTTCCAGCCGGGAAAACCGCTCAGCCAGCGGAGGTCAGAAGGTACTCCGGCTTGAGGTCGCACCAAATAGAGAGGGCTGGTTGACCAAGTCAGTGGGAAGAGTGCTCATGGAGCACGCAGAAGATGCTGCCCATGCAGGCCCACTTTGCCACTCTGCCCGCTGCCATCGCTCGCCAGCCTCATGCAGAGCTGCACATGCACACCTTCACTACAGTACTTTAACATGGGGTTATCACTGTTACAATCTGCTTGATTTTACCTTCATTAAAATTGCTATCATGGCCACAATTTTCAAGCTATACACATTAAATGCAGGCAGGCCCTGCAGACAGGGCCATTGTTAAGACATCCAGGGTAAACCACGCCCCTTACGTCATAAACACAATAAATGGAGCCAATATAAATGCTTGGATCATGGGAACCATGTGGGCTACAGTTAAGCCATTTAACCATTTTGCCTAGGAAAAGCCATGCATCGTTGCTTCCCTACTTCACAATTTCTTTAAGAAATATTCCTAGTTATTATTATTACTTTTCTGTCACAGGAGGTCTGTGTTTGTGGATGTTGAATATTTGCACTGTAGGTCCTGCTCATTGACATGAGCAAGAGTACAGTGGAACCTTGGATTACGAGCATAATTCATTCCGTAGGCAGTAAACACTTGTAAACCAAATTTAATTTTCCCATAAGAAATAATGGAAACTCAAATTATTCGTTCCACAGCCCAAAAAAATAAATACATAAAAATAATTAACACAAAATATAAAGTAAAAATAAAACAAATTAACCTGCACTTTACCTTAAAAAAAAAAAGTAAAAAGCAAATCCCGATAGATAAGTGTTTCCGTTTATGCGCGCAGGCGCTGTGTGTGTGTGTATGTGTGTGAAGCTAAAGAGGAGATTCTTACTGTCAGCCCCTCCCGTCTCTCCCTTCACACAAACACACACACATACACAGACATTAACGGAAAGACTGTTTCGTCGGGAAAATTAGCAAGGAACATTGCTAATGACACTCGTGTGAGCGCATACTAACAAACAAACAAATGTAAAACAAACAAACAAATGAACCTGCACTTTACCTTTGAAAAGAATTGTGACAGGCTGAGGGAGAAAATGGATTTTTAACCTTCTAATGAGACTTTCTTTTGCTTTACCCGCACGCACACACGTGTGTTATAAGAAACAGTACACGCGCGCTGTACAGACACAAAATAAAATATGTTTTACACACACACACACACGCACGTGGTCACTGTGTTATACTAAACTATATATCTGTGTTGCACAGATGTTGATTATACCAGTAAGAGACGCGCACTAAGACCCATCAGGGGAGATGATTACTCAGCACAAGAGAGAGAAAAACCGTTGGCTCAGTTGTGAACACGTGAAGCTCGGTGTCAAAACAAGAAGCTCATTGCGTGATACATGATACTCTGTACTCGTAAACCAAGACTTGCTCGTTTTTCAAGACAAAAATTATTAAAATTCTTTGCTCGTCTTGTGGAACACTCGTAAACCGTGTTACTCGTAATCCGAGATTTCACTTTATTTAGGTAGGCGGAGAGGTGTGGAAAGATGGATGAATTGTTCTGATCAACATGACAGTATGTGCCTAGGGACAATAAGCACAAGACACGAAATGTTCTACCTGAAAGAAGTTCAGATGTCTGCTAGGAAGGTGCCCATTCATTAATGTGAGGATAGAATAAAAGTAGGTCAGTGAAGGTATGGGAGTTAGAAAGATCACTACAATCGATTGCAATAGGTAGTGTTGGGTTGTTCTTGAATAAATCATTCATTTTGAACGAATCTTAAGTGTGGCTCAGGAAGAACGAGTCATCTCGGGAAATGATTTATTCAGTCGCTCATGGGGAATATCATAGGTTCTGTACAGGAATTAGTTCATCTGTTTCGAGTCTTCAGGTTTACACAAGTCGTTCATCACATGACAGCCCCAGCTTAACCAATGCAGTATGAGCCGGAAAGAGAACTGATTAGCTCACCTTTCGAGTCTTTGGGTTTCCGGAGTCATTCGTTTATCACGTGACAGCCCCATAAGCTTAACCAATGCAGTGTGAATTAATTAACTAATCTTTTTTCTGTTTCTCATGATGAGTAGATGTTAGGGAAATAACACCTAACATTTTAATTACATGGATGAAATGACTCAAAAAAAGACTCATTCACTTTGCCAAACGAGACTAAAAGATCCGGGTCAGTAAAATGACCCGAACTTCCGATCTGGCAATAAGTAATTTTCTCTCATACACTCATTAAATATCAGAAAGGAAAGACAGATTACACAATAAATTACAACCACAGACATCAGAGAATATCATATGATTTACCCAAGTGGTGTTCCAATAAAATATGTGAGGATTTTACCAAATTTACTTCCTTAAAACAGTTGAAATAAACATGACTGAATTATGACAACAGTTACCCATTCATCCGTAGCCATTAGTGATTCATTATAGGGCTACCACCTCCATTTACATTTACCTCCTTTACTGTAGGAATGGTGTTATTTGGATGATGAGGTGTATTGGATTTCCGCCAGATACATAGTTTGGTGTTGTGGCCAAATAATTGGATTTTGTAAAGCTCAGTCCTGACTGCATGACGCATTTCTTAAGAAGTGTCAGTTTTGTTGCATCCTTTCCATACAAGCCACATTTGTGACAAGACATTTGAATTTGTGATACTTTTGTGACATGCACATGTCATAAATTCCTGCAACTGCTTCAGAGTTGCTGTAGGCCTCTTGGTAGCCTCCCTGACCAGTTTTCTGCAAGCATAAAGTTTGAAGTGATGTCCTGATCCAGGGAGGGTCTATGTTGTAGTAAATATCTTACACTTCTTAATAATATATGTGATTGTAATTCTATGCAGTGATAAACTTTTTGAACTTTTTGTATCCATCTCATGAGTTGTGTCTGTGCACAGTTGTCTCTAGGAGAGCTTTTGACAGAGCCTTGCCACCCATAATTGATTGTTTGCTTAAATTGCACTACCAGGGAGCTAAGCAAAATGACCACAACTGATCACAGTTAAAAGTCAAATGGCTTTATGTGCAGTTGAGAAGGTGAAGGTGTCAAGTTTGTAGGTCACTTTTAGGCAGTGGGTGATCATTTTGCAAATCAGTGATTATGTTTTTGTTTTTTTGGTAGTGGTAGGGGATTAAAAAATTTTCTGGCATGTTGGTGTTATATCGTTCACTTGGATGTTAAAAAGTTGCAGTGATTAAATACAGCTGGATAAAACATGAAAAGTCTTCATTTCAAGCTGCACATGTGATTTTGGGATGATTCCTTTCTACACCTACAGTATTATATTATATTACATTTTTATACAGTTTACTACATTATTTTGAGCTTGGTCTGCTAAATTACCTTGTCTGCTTCATGTCCAAATCACATTCCATTAATTTACCACCCACTATTTTAGCCCATTTGTGGTTACCTATTCTGAGAACTGACATGTAAGGTCACACATTTGTATTTTGGCCAAAGCCTCTCAGACTTCCTGACAGAGCTGTCTTAACTTCTCAACCCTTAAACTATTTAAACATAGACTATATCCACACAGCCTCTTGCTCTCCTCATTAATTATGATTCTGGGTGTCAGCTTAGACTCAGACACCCAAAGACAAAGACACAAATTTCAAATTTATGACTTGCATATAATTAATGCATACAAGCTGTTCTGCGGTGACAGCAGTGAGCAGTTGATGTTAATAATTTTGCATGTCTCAGGATTTTGTAACCGTCTAACAGATTCAAGCATACTGTTAGGTGTGAGCATATCATTTACTCTGTTTTTCACCAACTCTTCTAAGGCTATACCTCTACTGGACACGTTGAACATATTGAAGCAGAAAGATGCTGATTGTGTGTACATTGCATGTGACATGAGGGTTGGGAAATCTGTGCTTGGAAGTAGCCCAATCATTCAAAAGTCATTCTGGACGCTTTATTATTCAACCCTGAAGTGTTTAACCACCATGAAGTTACACTGTATTGATTTTTTCTTTTTTTTTACAGGCTGGACTTATATAAAGGTAATGAAGCAGCTTTTTTTTATTTACAGGCACCAGAATAACTGTAAATCAGATTTTTCAAAATGTCAAGCTTGGGTTTTAGCACTCTGTAAATAGATAAAATATACCCCAAGAAAGACTTGGGGAATAAAGTTTAGACAGTGGTCTGACATGTCACTGGAAGATTTCTTAAACTAAGAGAATTAAGCATTTAAAAAAAAAAAGAAATCTAGGTTCCTTTTAAACTTAAGCACCATTATTAGCTACTCTACTGTATGTGGACAGCAGCATTATGGTTTTGTGAATTTTGTTTCAGCATGGCTAGTGTTCCATGAAGGTGCTAAGAGCAACTATATGATTAGAGAGGGTCTGGTGGAGAAAAAAAAAGATCCTTTAAGCATCACTATCAAATCAGGAAAGTTTTAATTAGGTGCTATGTTCTTGTAATATGGCTTTACTCTGGCCTTAGGGTTTTGCTGTGTGTTTGTTGGAAAAGGAAGGTCACCCATTTACAACAGAATAATCATTAGTGCAATACTCTAAACATGCTCCTGGGATTGGTATAAGATTGGCTAATAGCTTTGTATGCGATAATCAGTGTTCTGTTCGCAACACATAAAAAAGAGAAACATACATATAAAAACAAAAACAAACAAGAAAGATGCCAAAAGCAGAATCATTTTAGAAGGCAGGTTAAATTCCCTGACCAAATTGGAAATCATTAGCTATGCAAGTCATGGATGATGTGCCTCAAAGCACTACATTTAGTAATTTGTGTAATACTGTTATGGATTTTCACTGTGAGCTAGTTATATATATATATATATATATATATACTTTTACAGTTCCCATTCATTCACATGTATTTGTTTTCTTTCGGTAGTATATGTAGCCTTTATATTTTCTAACCATGTCATATTGTACCACACACTGTAAGGCTTTTTAAAGTAAATTCCAAGAAAAGACAGTATATTTCTGTCTGTGTGGTTGGCATGGCAATAAAGTGGACTTTAAAACAAAACCAACAACAAATTAAGCACAATGTATCACAAGTATCACAATGACTAATTACAGTAAGAACTACTTGAAAACTGTAAAAAAAAATAATAAAAGGATTGCATATGGTGTCATCTTTTTTTCCCTTCCATGGCTATATCTAATTTCAGAATGGATGTAGCAATGGATATGTGTATTCTTTTGGGATAGCTTTTTATCTGTAGCAACTTTCAGGTGAGGCAGAACACAATCCCAGCACAGAGCTGAGTATTTGAGGGTTAAGGGCCTCGCTCAAGGATTCAGCAGTGGCTTTCTGGCAGGGCTTGGGTTTGAACTCACAAATCTCACTAGCACATAACCTTTACACATGAGCTTCTGTTGCCCTATTTCAGGCTCAGTGACCGAGGGATTGTTAACTCCTTCAGGGACGCTCAGGAATCAAAACCATTCATTTGACCTTACCCTATGAGTTCCAGGTACAAATATAAGCCACAATAACCTCATACCAAAGAGCAAATTTTGCACACTAGGCCTTGGAGATTTTTGTTCAGCAGCTTCTTGTCAGTACGTAACAGTCTCGCAGAACATCATAACCAACCGAAATATTTAAAATAATTAAAATTTATTTTTAATTATTATTATTAATAATGTTCTATTAACTAGAATTGTCTTTTTAATGTAAAAAAAAAAAAAAAAAAGATACATGCCTAGGTCTATGTCTCTGCATGGCTCTCTGCGGTTGTGGCTGGCACTAGGACCTTGACAGCAGACCCTTTAGGTGCTGTGGGTTGCAGGGTGGGGCCTTCGTGGATTGAACTTGTTCATCTTGCGCATCCAGTGGGTGGTCTATTGGATTGGAATCTGGGGAGATGGAGGCCAGGTCAGTGACTTTGGGCTCTCTTCCTGCTGGGCCCCAGGTTGTGGTGCACTGGGTGTTCTCATACCTTTACTTCATGGCCAGCATTAACCTTTTTGGTGATTTGTGCTGCTTTGGATTTTCTGTGGGATTGGACTGGATAAGGTGGGCTTTGGTCCCCCTCCCACCGCCAGCATGGGTAGGCCTTGGGTGATCCTATCACCAATTTCCTAGTATTTAGTAGGTGATCAAAGTTTGTTGTTTGAATGTTATGTGGTGTTAATGTTATAGTTGATTCATGTATGCAGTTTTAGTTTCAGCTATTTTTGTATTTTGGTTTATTATTGAAGTTAATACAGTCATACAGATATTACAACTTTTGCTGTCTATGTCTTTACATAATGTGGCTTGTCTTTCAGGCCCTGTCCATTTTTCCACCTCTGTTTCCGTATTGAGTGCATCAATCATTGCTGGCTCTGCACACCCTAGCTTTACACTGATTTAAGACTTGTATATCCCTCTCTAATGTCATACCATGTATTAACACAGACCTTGTAATTGCTTTGTCTTTGCTTTTATCTGTGTTGTATGTCAATTGCTGGTTTCTGCTGATCATCCCCCTCTAGCATTATACCATAATTTCTTTGTCTGTTTGACAGAGCTAGGCAAACCATGCCAATCCCAATCATAAATGTCTTGATGGTCGTTACATTTTATCCACTGCATAACAATGAAGCCTCAAATAACCCCTCCTCTGCATCATTATCTGAGCAAGCTGGAGAAGCTGTTAAGCAGAAGGTAATGTCATTTAGGCATCTGCTCAGTGGGCTTGGATTTGGGGAATAATAAGGGAATCAAGAGGCTGTTTTGTGTGTTTATGAGAGATTATTTTGTTTTGGTGTCATTCAGCTTATGAAAATAAGGAGCTTTTATGTTGGTAATGGAGGTACAATGTGGTGCAATAAATTTTTGTTCTCATACCACAGCATTTATTGATACTTCTTTATAAGGTGGCGAGAAGTTTTATCCATTGCATGACTCATTTTATTTTGTTTCCAATCTAGTGTGGTTGTAAAGACAATTTTAGACCTATAAAAAGCAGGTGTTTGTAACTACTGAGCTCATAATCTTCACTCGTGCTTCCTTCAGTTTGAACTGGAAATTCAGGAAGACACAATGCTGACGTTGAGCGTCAACCGAAATTCCACCACCAGCCGGGAAAGCCATGTGATTGCAAGGCATTCACTATATCCAGCAAGTGATCTGCCAAATATGGGACTCATCATCATCAGTCAGACAGCCTGCAGAAGACACCTGACCATTCATCTGTCCATCTGGCAGCTTGGCTCCATCCTGGCTTTCTCTCTGATTAGCCTGCTGGGATGTTCATTATAGTGTTTTAAAGGATTAGGGGAAGAATGGTGACATTTCTGTCCGGTTTCTATTCCATAGATGTAGTATTGCCTGTTAACCTAACTGGATTTGGAAGCGATGTTTTCATGCTTGCAGATGGCTTCTTAAAACATTAGCTGTAAATGGTGAACTTAATGGTGTTGACTTAAATTGTTTAAATGCTAACAAACATTTTCTTTGATTTTAATTATCCATACCATTCAAGTTATCTGAACGTTATACAAGGTGGTACGTCACTGCGACCCATCGTGGGACTTTTTCACACTTTCTCCATATACAGTATCTGTGCTATATTTAAGCCAGCTTTAAAAACAATTGCTTCGGATATTTTAACAGTGTTGCCTATTAAATACTAGATTAGTAAATTAATACATGATTCATGCATGTTTTTTTTTTTTTTTTGCTGTAATCATCAAGTAATCATGATATATATCTCTTGATTAGGGATGTGATCTTGCATGACTGTCAACAAAAATATATATCAAATTCATCTTAATCAGACTTGCTACTTTATGTCTATAATGCACACAGTATTCTGCACTGCTGGCTAAAATGTAACCTACTTAATCCCTTTAGGGAGGGAAAATGCTTCCGTCTTCTTGTCTCAAATAAGATTTCAATCGATTAAATGTTGTTGCAGCAGGAGAGGGTTGATATTGTTAAAAATCAGCGTGTTCTGTGCACAGAGGAGCCTTAAATGCACTTGGTGTGATGGAGGGCTGAGGTTAGCTCAGCAATAGCTTTACGCTTGGCTCCGTTTTGCTCGTGGGAGACATCATTAAGTAAGCAAGGTCACCAGGGTGTGGAACGCTGCGGCATGCTGCTGTCTCTATCATCTGCCAGCCTGCTCCATTTGTCTAATTTATCCTCATCTACTGACCCCTCAGGCACTAAAAGTCAAAAGCAGAATTCAAATTAAATGGCAGAGCCCACATGTGGAATGTGTGTGGGAGGGTAGTAATATAGTTGGGCGATGATCAGGTGGTGTTACAGAGACACTTGTTTCAGTCTTATGAACAGGTAATAAAACTCACCAAAAAATATTGATGACCTTCTACGGGCCATTTAACAGAGTGACCCCCTGTAGGATGTACACTACAGGTTAGGTTTTTGGAATAGTGACTGTATATCTCAGTCAATCATGGCTGTCTCTGTCTGAGCAGTGAGATGCTTGAGCAACGGTTGAGACAGAGAAGTGATTGCATGGCACTGGGAAGAAATGGAGCATAGCTGCTTTATTTTGTCAACTGAAGTGCACAAATCGAAATGCCAGCCCTGGCTGAGAATTAATGAATGTGATAGGGAGTCTGAGTGCTTTTATATGCTGCCTGATCAGTTGGCACTGTTTTGTTTTTGTCATCTTCCCTTTGTCATGGACTCGAGCCAACTGGTGAAAATTCTCACAGTACTCTGTAACAGAAGAAGCATATATTAAATTGAAAATTCATAGTGTTTTCTGAGTGTAGGCAGAATTCAGTCACTTGCTATGGCACAATACAAATGCACTTTCCTTAAAACTTGATTTAATTTTTCAGGCTTTTTACTTGTGCAGTTACATTTACATCAAGGGCTGTATAGACTAGTCGACTCGGCAAATGAGGTTGCACTGTGGAAATAACAAATCACACCTATATGTAATAGATAAGGCAAGAGATTTTCTACCCACAAATAACTCACAAAGTTGGAACTAAAGAGCTATGAGACCATTAAAAAAGGTTTATTAGTTAGACAATCAGAAGAAAAAGGCTTCAATTTGGGAGCATAAAGATTGGGCTTTGAAGCAATGGAAAAGGTGATGTCACTGATCTTATTTAAAAGATATGGTTAGAAGGTGTACAAGCCTCTGGTGGGTAGTGTTATGATCTGGGCTTGCTGTAGTTATGTCCAGGTTACTTAATGTTATTGGGCAATACAATGGAGTCACCCGATGCCTGAATGTACTGAATGTGAAAGAGTGGTTCTGGGAGCATGGGGAATCATTTCACGCATACACTAAACTGGCCACCATAATCAACTGGACTTCATAATCAAAAAAAAAAAAAAAAATCAAATGAAATATTAAAGTATGTGAGTTTTTTTTTTTTTACCTTTTGTTTGAATGGAATGTTTTAACTTCTTTTGTTTGATATGTAGAGGTATGTGTATGTTTTTAAAATCCTAACCCCTTCTGCTCTCGAACAAACTGATCCTGCAATTACAAATCGCCCTGTATGGCCAAATAAAAGTTATATTATATGCTTTCACTGTGAGATAGTGAGTTCTGCCATGACCTACGCTGTGCTAAAAAGTGCACGTGTGCAACGGGTTGCCCATCACTCTCCAATCTCACTTGGCTACAGTAGAATCAGACCAGCAGTGCATGCCAGAACATAGAGGCAGATTTTAGGATGCTGCTAATGCTGCTTCCAGGTTATTATCAGCTTGGAATAGCCACTCGAATACTGCTGTAGACATGACATTCTCTATCCAAGAAAGGCCAGTCACTGAGCAATAATGAGTGCTCGATTGATGGACATGAACTCCCTTGTTGCACATTCTCATGTCTGGACTCAGCAATTTCAGCCGAGCAGCCAGCTCATCCACATAAATGCATACATTTTCGTGTTTGTACCTGCTTAAATATTGTAAAATAGATTTATTATTTTGTGCATTATACTAATTGTTAATGGTGCAAGAAAGCATTATAAAAAGCACTGAAGTTGGATACAGTATGTAATTTGTACTCTGCATGGCTGTAAACTGAAGTGCAGTTTAATATGTTCTTTGCTGTGTTCAGCATTTAACTAAGCTAATAAAAAAGATTTTAAAATAGCAATATCCTGAATCCTGAGTGCTCTGAGCTTTGGTTTGTCTATGCAAAAGACAACTAGTCAACAACCTTTTAGAGCTACTGGTCAACAGGTAGAAATGAATAGTCATGAAACATCTAATATCCATGCCTTTACATGCTTTAGAAGGTAGGAAATTTAGCTGTTATACGTACTGGCATTGATTGTGACTGACATTTAGTTTAGTTTGGGGTCATCAGTATTTTTTTTTTACTGTAGCAATGATTGTATGCCATTTTGTTCTGCTGAGAGAGCAGTGTGTCAGCTGTGGTTTGCTCTTTAAAAGCCTTCAGGGATTGCTGCTCATTTTCTATCTCTACGTACAGTATATGTATTCCATGACTACACCTCTGGGACAGAGAGACACTTTTTAAAAATAGCCTCTCACAGTGTATTGTCTGCAGGATGGTGTATGATGGATGTACTGATATTTTAATGACATTTAGATTTTCTTCATCTTTTATTACCGTATTTGATGCTTGTGCTCTCACTTTAACAGTGATAAGTGGGTTAAAATACATCACTTTCTGTGTACTTTACTGTACTGAGTTATGTCATGTGGTCAACATGGTTTAAATGGAACAAGCTTTATATTTCATTTTGTTTAAATGAGAAAAATACAGCACCAACCTTTCCAGCCAATAGAGAGAATGTTTGTTTATACTGTAGCAGAAGAGCTGAGCATATTCCTGATTGGTTTCCTAATTGTTCTAAATTGCCTTGTCTTATGATCTTTAGTGTGAAATCCTCCAGCAGTATCTCTTCTCGCCTGCAACCCATGCTGAAATTTCTCGTGAGACGAGGCTCCCGTTTCGTCAGCCAGCTCTAAGTTTGTGTATCTTACTTCATTCACGCAAAGACAAAAATGGCTTGTCAACTGTGGTTTTCTTTTAATGATGGTGCCAGTTGAAATGTGGGGTTCCATGTCTGTTCAACTTAGCCTGCTCAGCTTCTAGCTAATGGCCTGCTAGAGAGAGTCGGACAGCTCTTGTTATCACCACTGTTCTTCCAGACACAAAGCAGCCAGAGCCAATAGCACACTCCTTTAGTGTAATTGAGACACTCTGGCAATTGACAGCGAGTTCAACTCCACAGCGTCAGCGTTCAGAAGTTCAGCACAGAGTAGTTGGCTTAGGATCGAATAGCGGCATTAACAGTCGATTCGTTGGAAGTCGTTTCACAGCCAAGGGTCCTTTTTAATGGCTGATTCTACCGTTGTTCGCATGATTAAACTGCACATATCATTTTCCATTCTCTCATCTGAGGTTAACTTTCAAGGATTGATTAAAATTGTCACTTTGCAGTCACAGATTAGTATGTGAGCAGATTGCTGCGCCTTGTACAAATGCTAACCAACCACTCAGCTCATTTGAATCGCAAAGTAATTTATTTCAATTAATTAATGTTAAATGTTATTATCATCGATATGTAATTGTAGATCATTTTTGCTGTGATCCGATCTAATTTGGGTGACTTGTCTTATCTCGGGGTGAGGAAAAATGCAGCTGGGATGGCACAGACAAGTGGAAAGGGGATGAAATAGATGCAGAAATCAACCACAAGGATAATGAACATCAAACACTTTTTTTCTGCTTCAAAGGCAGTTGTTATTGTAGCTTGCAAGGAAGCGTGTAATGAAGTGAAGCAATATGGCATATCCAATCTCTGCATGCCAAATGCTCACATGCAGCAGTGTTCAGCCTAATCTATCCAGGACAGATGTTAAAGGACGTCTCCACCTGAAACACGTGAATTATTTTTAAATTGGAATATTATTGGTGTGCTTGGTGTTCATTTGTTGGTTTCCTCTTTATTTTCTTGATTTCACTATAACAAGACAGGTGCACATTGCTTGCACAATGTACAAATAAAGTGTAAACGATCTCAAACATAAGGGTTAACTGTCAAGTCAAATGTAATTATAAATCTATATAAATAAAAGATTTTTGTTCTTATATTGGTCAGAACACACTCTTTTAATAATATATTTACATTCCATTCATTGAGGGACTCAAAACCAGTCTCAGAACAATTTGTCTGTATGTCTGTCCAGCCAGATTACGTCACAGCATTTTTTTATTTATTTTTTTACTCATTCAGCGATTTTGCCTGAAATGAGTAAAATGGGCGTGGCTATATGTGTCACTTAACAGAGCCATGTATACCATGTCTATGCAGAAGACAAAGAAATGACCGTAATACACCTACAACCTGGCACAAACCTCAATACACAGGCACAACAGCGCGACAGCTTACTCCAAAGAAATGAGACGACCACTTTAAAAACTGAAACGTGCATCAAAAATGAAATCAAAATGTTGAGTAGAAGGGAAGTTATGACCAGTTTTGTGTCAGATTATGAACCGCACATGTTAAGTGTACTGCACATGCCTCAAACCGTGTGTGTCCAAATTGACCACTGGATAGAATGTATTGATATTTTGGCTTACTTAGATACCTGCCTGAAGCTTAACCTGCACCATAAATTAAGTAAAATGTTGATTTAAAGCGATGTTATGAACAGTTATGTCTCAGATTTTAAACTACTTCACAAGGACTACTTTAAAATAAGTACTATTATACTTATATTAATAAGCTACTTACAATGTAAACAAACACCTGCACCAATAGATATTAATTATAAAGTCTAGACTGAATATTTTTACTGGGATTACTAAATATTTTCACCTCTGAAATAACAGAGCTGAAGTTGTATCTTCGGAGTCAGGGGTCGCTCAGTGCTTAAGGCATTGGACTACGTCTCAGAAGGTCCTGGGTTCAATTCCCATGACCATCAAGTTGTCCCTGTTGGGCCCTTGAGCAAGTCCCTTAACCCTTATCTGCTCAGATGTATAAATGTAAAAGGTACGTGAATTTTAACACGCTAGAGTTGTTTTAAGACAACTTTATCTAATTGACTTTTTCGATTTCTCATCTGTGATCCACTCTCTGATTACCGCACATGGTGTGTATTTGGCTGACAATGAAAGAAGTACAACCTTAAGGCATAAGATGCTAAACCATGCAAAATGTTATTTCCTAGTATAAATAAGTTAGGCAAAGAGTTTTGCTCTACAGACAGACAGGCAGATATGTACATGGGCTTCAACCTGAAATAATAATATCACTAATTACATTAATGCTGATCAGATTATTTTTAGCTTTAACTTTTTAAATATTACTAGAAACTCAGTAACCATAACCGACGGGTACCAACGCTAGTGAATATAATAAATATATAATATTGTTATAAATAAAAATTATGGTTCTGCTCTAGGACATAAAAGGAAGAATCATCTCCGGACTGCAAGTTCTTTGTTGAGAAGATTTTTGCCTTGACCCCGACTAGAATAAATCAGTTGCTGAAGATGAATGAATGAATTACCAATTAAGTCAAGTAATTCCACAATTGCCTTTGTTCTGTTCAGCATTCAAAGCTTTATCCCTGCTTGCCAGAATGGCATTATTTAATTACCCTGTTCAGACACATAATGTCTGAGATTCACTGATCAACACAAAAGCTCTTGATGTCTTTAAACCAGTACAAAAAAGCCTTCTTCCCCCCGAAAAAAGACAGTAATTCATAAATATGCTGTAAAATTAAACTGAAAGGTCTCACTGGATTAACAATCAGTAATATCTGTCCAGAATAAATACGTTTGACTCTTTCCTAGCAAACATATAAAGAAAAAAAATGCTCATCTCACTTGCTAAAAATTTCTCTCTCTCTCGTCCTCATCCTCCTCTCTCTTTCCCACCCCTCCCCGAGTGCATGCACGTGTTTTGCTATCTCATTAGCCCTTGCATCGATTATATTATTTAGCTGTCTTGGTGGAGTTCAGGTTTTAGAGACCTGCACTCAGAGACAAAGAATCCAGGAATCAATCATTGATCAGGAAAGCAATGATCCATTCAGCAATCCATGTGCCAATTAGTTGAAAAGCTCCCCGAGGAATCATATATAGCCCTCATTTACACTTAGGTTTTGAGATTGTTAACCGGAGAGGTAGAAAAACAAACACTCTGAAAAATGTTAGATACATGACAGGTTCCTTATTCTGCAGTACATTAACACCAGTCTCTACATGGACACTATACAGAGGTTTCCTGTTCATTAGCTGTCCATTATATAACAAGATATCTGTTTCTTAGTTACTATAGCAGTGGACCTAATAACAGGCAATCCAGTGTATTTTGAAAGGATGGTGTCCTGGCATGATTTGTGTTTCTGTAAATTTCCCTGTCTCTCCTGAGGAAGGACAAAAGGACAGTTATAGTTAAGATGGATAGCGTGATTGTGAAGATACAGACAGAAATGTGACATGCTTTTAGAGCACTTCTCTCTCTGTCAAGCACAGGCATACTGTAATTGCCTTGACAAGCTGTTCCTCATTTTCAGGAAATACTTATCATACAGTTGTGTGTGTGT
>JAQMYJ010000004.1:11445730-11465281 GCA_030014305.1 Clarias laeviceps
GCACAGGCATACTGTAATTGCCTTGACAAGCTGTTCCTCATTTTCAGGAAATACTTATCATACAGTTGTGTGTGTGTGTATATGTGTGTGTGTGTATATATATATATATATATAGTATACTGTATATACTGTATCATAAATCAAATCAGTTAAATTAAATGCATGAGGAGTTTTTTAAGTCTGAGTAATATAACTGGCTGTATTTACAGTGTTGCTTAAAATACTTATATACTAAACTTATATATAATATAATGATAATATATACAGTTAAAAAGCAGGAAGTTGTTATAAAAATAATAAAATAATATAAAATAATAATCATTAATTTGACCTCGCATAGTGCTATCATCACCCCATCATTGGTTCATCTTTTTTCTTTTTACAAAAGTCTAATTTTTTATTTCTTAATAAATAACTAAATTGTCTGAATATTGTCTGAATTGTCAGTAGCACCTGATTTTGTTAAGTATGTTGGCATGTAAAAGAAAAAAATCAATGTACTGTAGAACAAAAGATCTGATCAAGGTGGATCTAAAATTGAGTGATCTAATAATTGGCACCAATATCATTATATTATTATTATTATTATTAGATTATAATGAATGTACAATAAATATATATTTTTTTACTAATTAAAGATGTACCAGTTGATTGACCTGTGACAGGAATTGTCTGGATTTCAGCTCGATCGATGACTGATCAGTCTCGGATATAATAAATTCCGTGTATTAAAAGAAGCATCTGATTAGCCTTTTTCTCCAAACTCTGCGAGCAACTGCTCAAAGTCAAGTTGAGTTTTGAACCTTTTAAGGGCATTTGAGTTGGTATAACATCACTGTTTCTTTATAATTCAACAATACATTGGTATACTGAGTGGTAGGTATGAATTATTTGCTAAGAATGTTATTTGCAGGTTTAAAATTTTTGATTTTGACACAACAAAATCGAAAGAAAAACATTAAACTGGGATACTTACAGAATCACATTATAAATCAAATCAGCACCTAGGTATTGTGATAATATCGTATTTAGTGGTCCCTGTTGATTCCCATCCCTAATCTCGAACACTTTTAAACTTACAGGGTAATGACTGCTCTGTGCATGTTAAAAAGGCAGGTAAGAGACATGAGGGTTCATGTCTACCTGGACATTGGCTGGGGATAGGGGGGTATATTTTAGCCACTCTTTGTCTTTGACAGATAGCCAGCCTCTAAAAGCTGTGTCTGCACTGCTGAAAGCCTTGGTGATGTATGAGCACAGCCGTCTGATAAATCTTTTGTGTCAGTCTGTCCCTGACAATCATTCATCATTTTTTTTTGTGATTTTTAGGTTAGGAGCAGCCGCTTGGATCCGCCAAATAAATAAATAAATAAATAAATGTCCTCTATTGTGCTCTAAGGAGAGTCATAGCAAGTTGCAGCTGATACAATATTTCAGTGTACATAGAACCATCATTGTGAAATTCAGACCTTCTTCAAAGCGGACAATGGTCTAAAACATTGTAGAAATTTTACAGAGTTACCT
The DNA here is from genome assembly GCA_030014305.1 of Clarias laeviceps. NCBI lineage: Eukaryota > Metazoa > Chordata > Actinopteri > Siluriformes > Clariidae > Clarias > Clarias laeviceps. The sequence goes on from JAQMYJ010000004.1 coordinate 11,447,255, forward strand.
GAAGATGGGGCCATGTCTGATCATAACATAACCATGGATGAACACATCATCTGGCTTGATTAAAGGAAAGTGTTGGTTATTAATATCGATTTGGTGAATGTGAAATTACATCACCATATAGATATTTTGTAGAATAGCTGCATTATTAGAAGTTTTTCACATATTTTTGTTCAGTAGAGCAGATATTATTATTAACCAATAACCAATGTTTCCAGGTTACAGCAACATTTCAAACTACATCTTAAGATATAAAAAATATTCAAAACCAGCCCATCCAAGAAAAATATATAATATATAAATAAATCAGCCAATCTGGAAAAAAGACATACATTTCTTCTTTTTATCACTTTCTTTGTCTGGGACACAAGATCTTAGAACATTACCCACTCCATAAATCTTATTTTCCTCCATCTTTGCAAAATATTGTCTATTACAAGATAATTTTTTTTCTGTACATCACACACTTCATAAGATTCAACAACTTCCTGTCAGACTGCATCATTTTGAAATCACAGTTCTTTCAAAAGATGTAAACAGTATTCAACTGAGTTTAAAATGTTTGGAGGTGTGAATTAGGTGTGTATGATTTTTTTTAAAGGCTGTTACGCTTTATCTGCCACTAGTGATAAGCTGCCACTGATCTTTAAGTAACATTTTCAGACATTTTTACAGAATTGAAGTCTCAATTTAAAATTCAATAGAGCTGGACAGTAGTGATCATCACCTCTGGCTATAGAAACATCACCCTGCAAATGCATCATGGATAAACTCTCGTCACAAAAAACAATGTTTTAAATAATAATAATAATAATAATAATAATAATAATAAAAATGATAATGATACATATATATGTTCCTACAGGCTCTGCGAATGTGGAGAGCCCTGCACATCATTGAAAAGAAAGCAGAGCAAGAAAACATCCTGATCCAAAAAGACGTTGACATTTATTCATTATTTTCTTCTTTGCACAGTCTCATTGACTAGTGTGCTTAGATATCACAGACAGCACAGTCAATATAAAAATGGCTTTTAAACACCAAAAGCAAGAACGCAATGCTTTTGAACCATGAGAATGATCAAAGCACTGAGATTTTTCCAATGACGGTTTCAGATTGGCATGTGAGGGTGTAGTCATCTGTCTTCTGGGCTGACATGAAACCATTATGAGTAACATTCTGACATTTTCCTGGTTTACAAATGTTCTGGAGTAGGCACTTACCCTGGCATAATCAACCTTTTACAGATTTCCTATAACAAACATTGGCAACATGTCCTGTTACTGATATTTTCTCTGCATTTATTAACACTGAATCCTGATAAGATCTTAATGTATCTTAAATCTATTAATTACGATGTACAACATTTTTATTCAGCAAATGTGTGGTGTCATTATGCAAGATACTTACATACTGTAGTTAATTCACACTGGTTTAATGCCTGGCTACTGCACAGAAGATCTGTTACATTTTTGGATAGAATATAACAATAGTAGCCATGTAGTCAAAATTCTCTATTAAATAGAAAAAAGATATATTTCATCAAAAATTTACACCATAGTCACTATAATTTTCTATTCTACTAGATGTTCCCCTTTACGAACAATTGGCCTCTCTCTAACCCGTCTATGGATGCTGTACAGCACAGACGGTATTGCTTCACCACGGGGACTGCTTCACTACTGTTTACATGATTAACAGTCATTTACTGTGTACAAAATATGACCATCCTTTGCTTTATGTTTCATTCGCACTCAGTGAATGACCAGAATTACAGCAATCCATGTTTTATCACAGAGTCCTGGATTTCCACTTCCTTGAGGCCTCATTTCCATTTCCACTGGCACCTCAGACAGGTCATAAAAGGGGATATAGCGCTGGTTAAATGTGAAGACATCTCTTCCATTTGAATAGTTTGCTGTTTGTCAAGGCAAAAGGAGAAACATTCAAAATGGCATGTTTTCCTTTCTTGCCCTGTCAGGCTGAAAAAAAATGTTTTTGCAGTTCTGTAAATGAGCTGCTTAGAAGGAATTGTCCAACACGTTTATGACAGTAGCTTTCACTTCCACTGCAGCCGGCATCCCATTCCCAGAAAACCAGACCCTTGTAAATGCAGACTGTGTTCCACCCTCAGGTATCAACGCTGTTTTGGATGGGCATCTCCTAAGCTCCGTATAATGGTGGTACTTTTTCAGAAACATACAAATCAACAGGCAAGCCACTGAAATGATGGTGAGAAGCACGCCTAGCATGGTGATCACTGCTGTATCCCACTTCTCAACATCCTTGACAGGCTGCACTAATCCTTTTGTTGTTACATTGATACACTTGGTATTGTGTTTACTGTTGATATTGTGGATGTCTACACACACCTTGTACTGTGTTGCTGGAGTGAGATGTGTAAGATTATACATCCTTATATCAGATGGGACCCTGGCTGTGAAGGCCACAGTTGGATGGTTTGAATTGGATGTTGTATACCACTTAATGTTTGGTGCCAAGCTGCCATGAGAGGTTTTCCAGGACACCAGGATAGAGTTGGTCTGTACAGACTGGATGAAGACATCAAGAGAGCCACCAGTCGGCTGTGGAAAGTATCCGCTGACTTCCACAGAGACAGACTTCAGATCTGCACCAACAAGATTGTGTGCCACACAAGTGTAAAGTCCAGCTTCATCCTCAGTGATGTCATAAATGTCAAGTGTGCCCTCAGGGTGCATGTAAAACTTATCTGCCACCATGTTGGGGAGGATCCTGTTTCCATAAGGTGTAACCCAGTAGATATCAGGCTCTGGTTCGGCAAATGCCCGGCAATGCAGGGACAACGAGCTCCCTTTTCCCACAGCCACTTGAGTGGGCAGGCTGTCTGGAGAGATAAGAGGCAGGCAGATCTCCGTCATCTCCCTAAAGTGAATCTGTCGCACATGCTGACCTTCATACTCGGGTGGTTCCACACAAAACAAGGAGTCAGGCTCCATGAAGCGGATGTTGGTTTTATTCATATTCATCCAGCGGACTACACAGTCACAGCGGATGGGGTTGGAATGCATGCTGACCTCACGCAGATTGGGCAGTGACTCCACAGTGATCCTGTGTATCGCCGTGAGGGCATTACTGTTCAGCATGAGAGTCTCAAGTCTAGGAAGCTTGTAGAAGGCTTTCGGATGAATGTAGGATAATTTTGGATTGTTGGTAGCTTCAATCTTTGTCAGCTCTGGGAGGTTGTTGAGAGCAAAGCTATCGATGGACACCAGCTCTGGCATGCTGTTGATGCCTAGTTCTTTAAGATGCAGCATGTCCATGAAGTCACCCTTTTGTATTCTTCCAATTGGATTCTTGTTAAGGTCCAAAAATTTCAGGTTCTTTAGATGCTTAAGAGCACCGTGGGGGACTTGAGGGAAATTGTTGTCATAAAATGAGACGCTCTCCAAATTGTCCAGACCTGCCAGTGCATTGTCTGGAATCTGGGATATGTTCATTCGGGTTAGGACAAGACTTCGCAAGTTTCTCAAGGGCTTAAAATTCATGTCCTGAATGGAAGCAACAGGATTTTCCCCAATCATAAGAATATCCAGATTGGACAGGGACATAAACCACTCACTGCTTATACTCTGCAGCCTGTTTGAGTTGAGATGTAGTCTTAGCAAATTGTGAAGGCCATTGAAAGCTTCAGGTGAAATGTAGGAGATGAGGTTGTGGTTTAGGTAAAGTTCCTGAAGGTTGCCAAGCTGGGAAAGCGCATTATCTGGTAAAGAGCATATCCAGTTTTCTTCTATGTGCAGGGACAACAAGTGAGGAAGATGGCCCAAGTTGATGTCACTTATTGAGGATAAGTTGTTTTGTGAAAGATCAATCTCAGTTATGTTGGGCATGTACTCCAAAGATTTTTCGATTTTAGCAATGTTATTGGTCTGTAGTAAAAGAACTTGTGTATTAGCAGGTAATCTCACTGGTAGGTTAAAAAGTCCCAAATCATTACAGTCCACAGTAGAGGCCTCCATATAAACAGAGCTGGGGGAAAACCATGGCCTAATCTCACACACACAAAGTTTAGGACAACTTCCTTTGTCCTCCACAGCAATAACAAAGTTAGCCATTGCAAAAGCCAGAACAAAATAATCCACAAATGACTTATCCTTCATTTTGGTCAGCTTCTCTAGGAATCTTTTCCTTAAAATTAGATGGTTTGAGGGTTTCAAAAGTAATACACCATTTGTTGCTGGAGCTTTCCTTCTTCAATTTGCCGATATACTGTCCACGGAAAGACCTCTCACTAAGTCTCCTTGTTTTGCTGTTATAAGGGAGGGCACACAAGCCAAGCCAGCTTATGCCTCAGGGAGATGTGTTTCAGCAAAGCAGAGGTGAGGCTGTTAATTTTTCTATAATACTTCTGTGAAAGACCAGTCTCTCTGGTGATTACGAGCAGTTTTCATTGCATCAGTCCATTTCCACCTAAAGAAAAGACAGCAAGGGGGGAGACAGAGAGAAAGAGAGGAGGTTGTATGTTATTACAACAAGATATCACAGACTTATTGCTAAGCCATAATGACAAATACTGGAACCGTTAAATCATGCTTGATATGTGATGACATTACTGCAATGCCACTACAATACAATATCAAATACAAAAAAAACATAGTCAATATTACATCATCAGACATTTTTCCATGCTTTCGTCATGCTACAGCGCTGCTTTTCCAAAAGACTACATTGTATTACACTATGTTACAGAGCAATTTGTTTTGTCACACAAAAATACATTTAAAAAAAATACTCCTGCCCTAGCGGGGAACATGAAGGACAGTCCCACAATTCTCTTCCTTAATCCTTTTCTGTATCCACTTGGTGCTCCATTATAGATTTTTTTTCCTGCTGTAAGATGACTGCAGTGGACTGAGATTGCATAGACTTGTTAACTAGTCGACCTCTGCCCGCACTAGTCACTAATGTGTGAGGCTGTCGACTAGTCAGGTGGTAAAAAAATCAATTTGTTTGAAGAGTAGAGGATATGTTGTGTTTTAATCCTGTTCCTTCTTGCTCTCTAAAGAATTACTCCCATAGTTATTTCTGTTGTCCTTTAAATATAAATGCCATTTACTGTAAATACTGGCACTGTAGGAAAGTAAAGATTGTCCAGATTGTGAAAGTGTGCAACCATTGCTGTGCATTACAAGTCTCTGTTCATTTACATTCTGTTCTCCTCTGTGCCCTCCTTTAAAGACTAATCAAATTCAGATATCCACCAGGTAATCCACCACACATGAGCAATTTTATATTTTCTGCCTCCTTAAATAATTTCATAAGATAATACTTATTTTGCACACCAGTGTTAGAAATAATACATAATACCTTAAATAAAGCATATTTATTATTATTTGTAGGGCTGCATGATTTGATTTTTAAAATCACAATGTGATCATTTAGACATTTAAACTTACTATTAAATGAACCAATTTGTGTTCAAATGTATTTATCTAGGCTATCAGCAAATAATCATACAAATGATCTTAAGAGGATGTTTGCCAATATTTATTCATTATCTTAAAAAGTATTGAAATCATTGTGCTGACAAACAGGTTCGATCCATCAAGGGCCCACCCCGCACCCACAGCACCCAAAGCATCTGCCGCTAATGTCATAGTAACAGACATTGCAGCATCCCCAGAGGTCTTGTGGAGGCATGCTGCACCGATGGCACAAAGGGTACCTATACAAAATATTCTGCATAATATTTTGTGCTTTGATGTTATGGCTGATTGGTATATATTACCTGTAATAAATTGCAGCCTTTTTGTTTAAATAATTGCACAGATCCATATTGTCACAGATCCATTTATATTTTGGAGTGATTAATTGTGCAGCGTTATTATTTTGCAAAATAGTTCCATGTGCAAAATATTTAGCAGGATTATGGTCAGTGGCATGGTGACTTAGTGGTTAGCACTGTCGCATTGCACCTCCAGGGTCCAGGTTCAATTTCCGCCTGTGCTTGGTTCCGGTTTTTCTCCCACAGTCCAAAGACATGCACAAAATTGCCTGTAGTGTGTGAATGAGATTGTGTGTGTGTGTCCTGCAATGGATTGGCACCCTGTCCAGGTTGGACCCTGCCTTGTGCCCTAAGTCTCCTGGGATCTCTCTTTCTTCAAGCCCCCATGACCCTGTACACATTATACATTGTGTGTGTTTGAGTGTTATAGAGTGAGTGAGTGAGTGAGTGAGTAAGTGATTTATGGTCCACTGTGCTATTGTTTATCAGCATTTTACTCCATTATATTAATGATGTCCAAAATCGGTTATTGCTTTTAACTATAACAAGGAGTACTACTACTGAAAGAATAGTGAAATCAATACCTGTCTAGCTGCTTGCTTAACTTGTGCAAAGACAAGAGAGCGCGTTCAAATGAAGGAGCAGCAAATGCAAAAGTGATTTCTCAAGGTATGATGACAGTTTAATAAATCCAACCAGAAAGCATTTTGATAAGATTTCTCTTCCTTGCATAATCATGGACACTTACAGTCAGATGTCGCCTGCTGATTTCTGCACTGGAAATATTGTGTGTGATGTTTCTACTGTATTTTGTATTAACAATTACTCAAATGTTTTGTTAACAGTATCTTATTTACAAAACCTTTACAACTAAAGTGTTCTTTTCTAAAACACATTTTTAATTAAACTTTTTTATTTCCCTTAAAATGCAGAACTCTGATCAAGGGCACCGAAGTTTCAACGTGTTGAGAGACATGGTGCCAATGAGGAGCAAGTAAACAAATTAAGACGTTGCATGTTTCAGTGGTAGACACTTTGAAATCATCTGCTCTATTACACATATGTAAATTAACTCATTTGCTTGATCATTTGATTTTCAGTTCTGATCCAGCAAATGACCCGTCATCATTAAATTATGTTTATCAGAGCCCGGGTTTGCACTGATGTTAAAATTAATTCTGCATAGACAGATTTTTTTTATGTTTATTAACAAAATAAATGCTTTAATATCTCAATATATCTGTCAGTTTTGATAGTTATCTAAATGTAATTCTCGATCCATTTTTTTTCTTCCCTTTTAATCCATGCTATTGTGTACTTTGTTTCGTGTCCTTATAAAGATGGTTGCACTGTTTAATAGGAAAGGCAATTCACATTGTGAATAAATTGCCCCTTTTACCTCATGTATTATGAAACAATGTAGCTTGCTGAAGCATGGATAATTTAACACAATACTGTATTACATCAGTGCTCAGTCAACAATGTCATCTGCATCGCCTCAGTATTTCCACATAATTTCAAATCCAGTTTACTAGGATTGTTAAGGTCTGAAGGTTTGATAAGCTACTCTAAAAACATTGTGGTGTCACAGCATTAATTTATCATTTCAAAACGCACAAGTCATAGTCTATATACTTGTGCATCCTTATGTACATAAAAAAAATCCAGAAAAATCATAGACGTCCATGCATTTTTAGTTATATAATATTTGTCCTTTATTATACAGTATGTGGATGTTGTGGGGCTTGAGCAAACACAAGCTGCACGTGATCATTAGTAGGTCACATGCCAAAATGTGGTACTGTATCTGTGTATGACTTAACCAAAACCTACTGCATCTATGGTGAGTGCTTTTGACCTTGCTCTATATTTTATTGTTCTGCAATTTAAACTTGGCTGGTACTTTAAAGAAGACAGAAGAGGAGTGGCGACTTTTACACTGGAGACAAAGTGTGAACAGTCTTGTCCCACAGGATATGACGAAATCCTTCTTGAAAGATATTTGAGAGAATGGCATCAGTATTTATCACGTTGTCATATAGATCTCCTGGTTGAGGGCGAAAAGTGGCATGCCAAGCAATGCAGAAAGAAAAATAGGAGATTTTAATATGTATTTCTTTAAAAGGTCATTAAACACCAGGAACAACCACGAAACTTTTACACCTTACAATTATTCAGTTGATTAAAAAATATAAAGACTTGTAAGGTTCACATAAAATGGACAAAATAAGAAAGATTTTGTTACTTTCATTTTGGTCAGTAAGCAGTGACTGACCAGAGACATCCAAGGATGTCCATTATTGAAAGAGCCTGGCCTGACATAAATTGGCCAATAAAAGGAAATTGTTATGCACCCATTCTGAGTCAGTCCCGGTCTGCCTTGATCTGGTCCCTAAATACATGTCCTTATTTGTTCTGTATTGAGTTTGACCACAATAGTTGTCTTTTCTCCATCCTCAAAAGATATATTAAGACCTTTCACTCTTGCCAAAATCTAGATGCCCCATAAATGTCAAGCAGTACACGCCCATCCATCCATCTTCAAATCATTAGAAATTGTGTCACATCATCAGGGTCTTTAGTACAAAAGAATTACAATAATCTATATGTCTGATTTAGGCACACCAATTAACAATGCATGGTTTATATATATATATATATATATATATATATATATATATATATATATGTTTTATGATTTTTTTATACTTTTCCTAGTGAACTGAACTCCTTGCAGTCACAAGTAATATATTTTTCATTGACATTTTGCCAGTTTGGCGCTTGTGGATAGTCTTACTCCTAACTAATGTGGTAAATATTATGTGCCAGCATCAAGAATTAAAGCAGCAGAACAATATGCTTAATTGCAACCCTGTACATTCTCAAAAATGATTTATGTTTATCGAAATATGGTCAAAATATTACAAAAATGGAACGCAATACTCTAGTTTTATGTAACATCAGCATTATGTGTTAAACCTTTTTGTAGAGATACACAAACACAGACTAATGTTTTTCTTGTTCCAAATATATCCTGGTGCAATTTACAGCCAGTCAATGCTTCAGAATGGAGGCAGGCAATATTGCAGTCGGAGACAAATGAGGGAAATTATCCTTAACCCGGTTTAGTAAAGGTGAAAACACACAGACTAAGGGCCTTAGAACAAAGCTTGTAGGACTTAAGTGCCTGTAGGACTTAAATGGCAATAGCTTGCATAGTGGCTCATGGATTAGCAGACAGAGAGGAATTCAGCTAATACTGGTGCAGATGGAATATCAAGATAAATGCATCTAATTGTGATCCTGATATACAGTACTGCACCATCACTGAGCAAATCCAGTGGCTGGAATTATAGATTGGGACTCACCTGTTATTGTGTCAATGCTGAGCTTGGAATGTTATGATTAAATCTACAGTATATGACCATGTGTTTGAACAAAGAGGTCAGCAACCTGCCAACTCTAATGGAGTAAATCAGACTCATATGTCTACTGTACGTTTGTCAAGACTGTGATGTACAGTAAATTCTTGCATGGAAAAATCACCATACCGTAGGTTCTCTCTTAAGCCTTCGGTGCATCTGCTAGGGAAAAACACTTCTCCAATGAAGCGCAACCAGACAGTAATTTCTTTTTTTTTTTTTCATGTCTATTTAATCCTAATGTGTTTATGTGAGTAGAAAGTTCAGGAATTACAGATACTTGTAAATAGATTACAATAAAATAATCAAATAAAATCTTGTGTTCAATATAAATTTTAAACAATGAACAATGATGCACCTGTGAATAAAGAAAATGTAAAAATTCAAATGATCACTCATCAGTCTGCTTGGTGCCATAAACATAAACACCCTTCAAAATGACCTTGAGTTAATAAGGAGTGTTTGTCCATTAGCCTGTTTTCATTGGTTTTGCCCTTGTTATTACAGTATATGCAGCTCCCCGTGAGATGTGCATCCTCCGATGCTGTCCTCCTATTGTTTTTTTTTTTTATTATTATTATTTTTATTTTTTTTAGATGAGTACTGTAGCAGTGGTCACACATGAAGATTTTAATCAAAAATGTCTGACATTGCCAGAACGTTGTCATTTGCTGTTCTGTCTTCCGTCATCATGCCACTTAATCAGCCCCTGGTGAGCAAGTCACATTACGTGTTCTAAGATCGCTGACCTCAACCAAAGAATTCTTTTACAGGGCGCAATTTTTTGTCTTTGATAGTAAAAATTGGATAAAAAATGTACATTATAAATTTAGCTTGAATATGTCTGAGTGAACTTATCATAGGTTTAGTTATGTTATATGAAAAACAACTGTTAAACTGTTTAAAATGAAGAACCTGCATAAGAACCACAATTCTGATTTTTTAAGATGAAAAACAAAAAAAAAAACAAGGGGCACTGTGTGAGAACAGATGTGGTGTGATACTGGTTTAGTAACAGGAGGATATAGTGCATCCTCAGGGGAAGACATTACACTTCCTCTGCTCAGATCTCCACAGACATAAAGGTCAAATCACTGGAAAGTAGAGCAGCAGTAGAACTGCTTACTGCCTTGTGGAAATTGGCCGATGCATGACAGAGACAGGTCATAGTAAATTATGATCAAGTGGATATTAACACACTGTCTTTCCCAGTCCTAGGTATTATCGTTGCTGGTTTTATATGGGCCTGCCCATGTTTTCGTGGCATTCTGGATAAGCCTCTCAGTGGGTGGTGAAGTTAAGGCTGCTGGTCCTCCCTGTGCCCTTCACTTTATTGATTTACCATTAGATTATTTCCAAAGTAAGACCGAAGTCCATTAAACAGGTCCCGCTAAGCAATGTGTGTGCATAATGAAGGTCCATGTGCAAGGCGATTGGAGTTTTACCCCCTCGCACCTGCTCCTGCGTGCTTGCAAATCAGGAGTGAGTCAGCGGTTAATGCAGAATCAATGTTCCAAATTAACCAATGGACCCCACACTTTGCAGCTTCCCCAGACAGCATCCTGAGTTTTAACCCTTTTGGTCATTCAATTGTCATCCGTAAGATGAGCTCTTGCGGCAGAAGTGAAAAACTGCATAATCTTGGTTAAATATCTGAAGTTAATTACATGCTTAAATCTGCACTTGATATACCCTATGTGAAAAAAACTAAATGCTGACGTTTAAGAAACTGTTGAAAATGTGGAGTAAATTCAATTTCCATGTGCAAATGTGCTACAGGGAGTAGTCTTTGAGGTTCTCAGCTACCTTGATATGAATAATATATAACTGGTCAGCAGGCTATGAGCCAGCAGGGAATAGGTTTCCTGAGTAGGATCAATGAAAATACAACAGTGAAACGATTTTAATGCTGGCAAGCCGTTTTATTTTTATTTTAAGAGCCTAACCATGTATTCTCTGTAGTTTTCCTTTGTTAGCTTTGAGTTTTATGAATGCTGTATTTAATCTGACCTAAACTTGAGTTGCCTTATATATGTATTATATAAATTAAGGAAGGTCTACATATTTTATTTAGATTTTTACAATTCTTAGAGATTTTTCACTGCAAGTTCAATTTCATTCATTTGTATAGCGCTTAGCAATAGTGCAACATTCATGCAAAGCAGCATTCAAGGAATCTGGATATTGACTTAGATATCTAATGAGTAAGCCAGAGGCGACAAAAACTAGGAAGAACCATGTGACGCGGCACTGGGATCTTCTGGATGACAGCAGATAGTGGGATTGTTAATTATTACAGTATACAGTTGTAGAAGAGTGTGAAAGTGTGTGGAAAAGCTATTCTGCATGAACAATTTGCAAATGATTCAATTTCAATTTAATTGAATAATCCTATACCGTGAACAACCATTTATCTATAAAGCATTCCATGTTAAATGACAATAATTGGCTCAAAGCTTAGAATCTTGAAAGAGAGAAAATCATGGATGGATTTAATAAGTTTGACTGCCTTATCTAACAAGCTGCTAGCTGAGTCTTGTCCAGAAAATCAGCCATGCAGATCTTTTCTATAAGAACTGGTCTGATCCTGGAGCAGACTGACAAACACAGCAGTGGCCATCTGATGTTTTTGCTCTATTTCTCAGTGGCATAAACAGCATCGTGTTAGTTTCTAACACAAAACTACATACTTGGTATAATGCATGGAACATCATTTAAAAGAATGAAAGACTTTAGCATTTGTTTGGTTGATGTTATTTTTTTATATGCTGGTACGAGTTCCCATCCAAAGTGAAGAATTCATATCAGGGTAATTAAAAAAGAAGAAGAACGAGGAGTATCAAATAAAATAAAGTATTACAGTTACAGGCGCTAAAAAAAACAACACTGTATAGAGAATATTTGTATACTGCATTAAAAAAGTTATAAAAGAATCCATTTTGATTTTGGAGCACTTTCGTTATTTTGGACTCGGCTCATGAGCACCTAACGTGTCTGTCTAAGTCATGACTCCCCAGCCATATTTTCACATGTTATTGTGAAATGTTCGACAGCCCACACAGTTTCCTTTCCACTCTGACACTCCAAGGCTATATAAATTTGCTCTTAATACACACACCCACACACACTGCTTTGTGGTGCATTCTGTGCAGCAGGAGACCATTTACGATGTAGAAGCTCTTCAGAATCTCAACATACAGTAGAATCAGAGATGAAAATGAAAAAGAAAAAGAAATGCCTTCAGAGCATTCACGCATCCTTGGGCTTCAAAATATACTGCTAATTGCATTATCTAGCAGATGGGTCTTAAGCAACTGTATCCTGAAAGTGTTTGCAGAGATTCCTACAATAGGTGATAATATTAGCGTAAAGTCTTCTACTAATAGAGGAACTGGATATTGTTTATCACTTTGCACATCCTGGCTAGGTGATGAACTAATGCTGTGCTCTGCTGCTTACTTCATAACAAGTAGCATATGGTGAAATGAAAGCTTAATGATAGTGAATTAGAACATGGGCCTGCATTTCATAGACTGTGTCACGACTAAGACAGCAGGAGCAAATGACATAATGATGGACTATTTGTGTGACTGCACATCTGTCACTAGGTGTAGGACGCAGCGCTTCTATAAGGCCTGATAAAGAGAATGAAATCCAGCATTGCAAGCCCGGGTTTCTCTGATAAAGCCAGAGGTTATGTGGCTGACAGATTGGGATGAAGTGAAGTGTCGCATGCATAAGAGGTGCCGGTGGCATTAATGACGCCTAAGCGATGAATGCAAGTCGCTCATAGAAGGAATGGATCCGGAATCACAACGACACTATTCACAGCGGCGCGCGCGCGCATGTTAATGGAGGAGGCGCGCGCGGCGTCCGTGTGCGACCGCACTGACTGCAACAGGGTGATTTAAGAAGTGAGAGAGAGAGAGAGAGCGCGCGCGAGAGAGAGAGAGTGCGCGAGAGAGGGAGAGATGCAAAACATCCTTTCAGTCCAAGCGAACAGGATCACAGCCGCTTCGTTCACGCGCACACCTACTCCTGTCTCATGAACGCGACCGGTTATATGATATGAGCGTGAAAATAATCATCATCAGATCAATTTGATGCGGCGCACGGTCGCTCGCGCGCGCTCGCACGTCGGCGGAGTGAAGAACACGTTACAAATACCGCATGGACCTAGGGTTAGATCTTTCTTTTATTCCCCTGACTTTATACAGGAGGAATTTCTAGGTAGACAAATTTACGCAATGCCTGTTTTTTTTTTTTTTTTAACTTTCTCTTAATGCGGAAAAACCATGGCGACGCCATCACACCTTTATCTAGATGATGAAATGAAAGGGACGGTGCGTTTTAACTTACGTATAGAAGTCAGTCCATAAGCAGGGATGCGAGGTGTATTCCGTGTGTACCCATCTGGCGCAGTAGACCACAATCGGGCGACTCGATCTTCTTTCCGTTACGCACAAGAAAGACGATGCTCCTTCCAAATGATCAGCGTAAAAGTCCACCAGTACAGGAGAGGCTCCGCTCCCCTGGATGTTATCCTGAACTCGCGCTAACCTTTCTCCAGATTGTCGGATGCGTGTCTCCGTCTTCCGCCCCGTTTCCCCACTGACATGCCGCTGCGCTGCCCAGCGCTCATTAATACTCAACATGACAGACCCGACTCTCTCGAGAACAGCCAATAGCGACGCAGCGCTCACAGACTCCTACGCCTGATTGGCTAATCCCGCCTGTCCGTCTAAAACAGCCCAATAGTGACGTAGCAGTGGACGCGGCTGGCTCAGGTTCTCCCCCGCCTGATTGGTTTCCCGTGTCCGTCTGTCATGGAGACCTGTTACAGAAGACGGCGATGAGGAAAGGCTAAAAGTGGAGGGCACAAGGAAAACCGATTTACCTCCCTATTAGGGCTAGTTCACGTTACACCATCTTCCTAGATTTCTTTATAAACTGCAGGCTTTCTAGGGTATTACATGACCATCATCAGAAATGTTAATTGTGATACATTAGTTGTGTCTATTTTGTTTAATCAATCCGTCACATCCATCCATCTATCCATCTAGGAACCTTTGTAGTCTAACTAGGAACAATGGTGGCCAATGGTGAGCATTGTATTTATTCCCATTTCCACAGCCGTGTTAGTCAACATTCACACACTACAAGCAATTTGGGAACACCAACTAGCCTAATCTGCATGTCTTTGGACTGTGGGAGAAGAAAATCCACACAGAGGGAACCCACAAAGCATGGGAAGAACATGAAAACTCCATGCAAGGTGACAGTGTTAACCACTAAGCCACCCTATCGCCTGTCAAATCTGTCACAATCTATCTGCAATCACAGTTGAATTGGAAATTTGACTCAGTTCAGCTCATCAATATGCCCAGATTTAGAGCAGCCATCTGATTCGGATCTGCAGCTCCTTGATAATTGAACTCAGTTTCAACAAATTGAGCCTCTATTAAAACCAGTCATTGCATTAGAAACTATTTTCTCCAAACAAACTTTCACAAGCAGTTGGTTCATAATGTCAGTGTACAAATTAATAGTCACAATAAATTAACACCAAAGAAAGAAACAAATAAAGTACATACTTTAATTTGATAAAATTACAACTCTGGAGGATGCAAGTGCAGTTTAAAATTTTTTTATTTAATCCAACGCAAACAAATCAAATATTGTTAGCAGAGATGGGAGTAGTGAAACAAGCAGCAGTTGGTGAAGAGGCAAACTGCAATCACTTGGGCTTAGCAGGATCACAAATCTGGTGACGCGGGGTGGCCTTTGCCAAGGGCCTGGGCTGAACAGGTTTACGGTAAGAGATATGAAAAGAAATGGAGATACGGCTATTGCATGGCAGGACAATTCTGTATCTAAAATTGTTAACATGTGGGAGGATTTTAAATAGGCCGATATAGTGATGGCCTAGTTTATCACATCCCTTGGGCAATCGCAGGTCCTGGGTGGCAAGCCTCAATCTGACTCCTGGTTGGGACACAGGGGAAATACATTGAAACTGGTCTGCAAATCTCTAATCTAGGTGTCTTTGCACTTGCTCCCTTTCATGTTCACTTCCTTCGGACAAGTCGTTAACTGCCAGGATATCTGTGGGGGTCGCAGTCCAAACAGTGAGGGCTGGTACCTCAGGTAAGTTATGAGTATGAGTTTTGTGCAGTGGATGATCGCCCATCCTGCAATGTGTCTCCGGTCCAGTCTTTGTACATACAGGGGATGCTGTACCAGAGTAAGTGCCATTAGTAGCTTAATAACAAATTAAACAAATAAATAAATGCATAAACACAGAGAATAATATGAAGTAGGCTAGGGCTGATTTCCTTCCATTGCAGACTGCCTGTTCATGCAGTTTATCAATGGCAGTTGTGTGAAGTGATTACAGTTTATGAAACATGCCCTAGATTTCTTGCGCTTTGAAGCTAATTTATGTAAGAACACTTCACTGACACATCTATAACACTTCATCAGCAGTAATTAAAAAGTGTAATACAATAATGAGTGTAGTAAACATGATCAATGTGGATTACTTTCTCAATGACTATTCTTTTTTTTAAACTGCCTTTGGAGAAGAAACTACAAGTAAATGGACAAAACCTTGTCCAACCAAAGAACATATGTGATTTCCCGCATCCTTTATACCAAGGAGCTATTGTCTTCATAGAAAAAAGTAAGATTGATAGAGATTATTTTATCATATAGACTGTGTAAGAATTATAATTTTCCCAGATGCAAGTTTTCTTCTACAAATCAGCATATGTATGGCAACTATCCCATTCCAGTGTCTGTTGAATTCCAACACAAACATAACTAATTCTGCTTTATTAGTTACTGATTATGAAGAAAAGTATTTTAAAAATCACTGTTGTGATCATCACATTGCAATGTGTCCAGGTGGATGTCAAAACAGTGTTAGTAGTATCTCAAATGTAATTGGATTTTATAAATAACATGCCAAAAGAGTTAAAATGGAAGGTTTTGAGTGAGGAAAAGATGGATTCAACCCTGGCTTTACTGGCGCAGGATGATACGGAGTGTCAGGTTGCTTCCATCCTTAAAATTTCAAAGACGGCATAACACATGAACGAGATCAAGCACCAGACACTGGGGACAACAAAGTCACAGACTAGCAGAGGGCGAAAAAGGAATCTTTACTGACAGGGATGACCACAAACTCATTTGAATGTCACTCAACAACTGCACGATGACAAGTGACCTTCAAACTCTCTGGCAAACTGAAGCTAGGATGAAGTACGAGAACAGGCAGGGCTGAAGTCATACAATGCCAGAAAAAGCCTTTCATCAATGAAAAGCAAAGAAGAGCCAGGCCGAGGGTTGCAAAGACCTCAGGAATTGGACTGTAGGGAACTTAAGTAAGGTTATCTTCCCTGATGAGTCCAATTTTTAGCTTTGGTCATCTTGGTTAAACAGGATCTGGAGGGGCCTGCAAGCTATAGTGTCTCACAATAACTGTGAAATGTGAATTAGGATTAGTGATGATCTGGGGCGTGCTCCAACAAGGCTGGAATCAGGTAGATTTGTCTTTGCAAAGGAGGCATTAATCAAACCATCTACTGGAGGAACGCTTTCTTCTGCTCTGAATATGTTCCCAAACTCTTAGGGTTGGTTTAACCAACAAGTCAATACTCCATGGCACTCAGCCCAGTCAATCAAGGTGTAGACGGAGGACTGCCAGATCAAGACCCTGTCATAGCCAGCCCTATGTCTGGATCTAAACCCCAGTGAAAACTTCTGGAATGTGATCAAGCAGAAGATGGATGGTCACAAGCCATTAAAAAAAGCTGAGCTGCTTGAATATTTATGCCAAGAATTGCATGCAGTTACCCAACAGTAATGTAAAAGACTGGTAGAGACAGCATGCCAAAATGCATGAGAGAGCTGTTTGCAAATCAGGGTTATTCCACCAAATAAGCTCCATACTTATGAACATATGAATATGAACTTGTATTGCTTGTATTATTCTGTTTGTGTTGACATTTAAGAAAATGCTCTAAATAATATATATATATATAATGTTAATTTTACTAAAAACACAAACATATCTAAAGTACAATCTGTGCAGTAATCTTCTTATTTTTTTTCCAGAGCTATATGCATGTATGTGTATATTGTGCAGATTGCATTTTGCTAGTATTCCTTCGTTACACGCATTTTCCAGGGAAAGCAGTGGGCATGAATATTTTGCATATTCATCAAATCCTGTCCTTTGTAATGAGAGGAGTGAATGAGTTGTTTCGTGGAACCAACATGCCAGGTAAATTATCATTCCATATAGAAAAGGAAAAAATCATGTGCTATACAGTAAAATGACAAGTCAGCAAAAAGGTAAGTAAATAAAAGGTTTACAGTAAATGGAGCCTAAGAGAATAAAAATCTTGTTTTTCATTCTGTAGAAACATATGTAACATAATCTGTATAGTTTATCTTAGTATAAATACATTTTTATGTGATATTGCACATAATATATTGGTTTAGAATGTTTTTTCAGGATTGTTTTTCTATTTAATAAAAAGAGTGCCCTCCATAATTACTATCAGTGCTTCTAAAGATTAGTAAAAAACAAAACAAAAAAAAAACACAGGAACAAACTACGTTGTGGTGAAGTTCATTTGTTGGGTGAAATAGCTTAAAAAACAAAAACAAAAAAAAAACTAAGTTTTAATTTAAATAAAAATATTTGTAATAAATGTAATAAAATTAATTAATTACAATTAAATCCCTCATCAAAAAATAATTATAAATTCATCAGAAATTCACATGTGCCATAATAATAGTATTATATATATATAATATATATATATATCTATA
>JAQMYJ010000004.1:11465381-11481942 GCA_030014305.1 Clarias laeviceps
ATATATATAATATATATATATATATATATATATATATTATTTTATTTTATTTTATTTTATTTTATTTTTTTGTGGAGTTTTTAGAATCCTTTATGTTCGTTATCCATGACTTCCTGATTAACTTGGGTACAAATATGAGGTGACACAGAGGCCAAATTTTTTTAGTCATCTATCACAATGGGAAGGAAAAGAGAGCATACAAACCAAATAAGGGAGAGTGTATTGACCTTCAAGTCAGGGAATGGATATAAAAAAAAACTACCTGTCTGAAAGTGCATATTTCTACTGTAAGTGCAATAATAATAATAAAAAATGGACATCAACTGGAACTGTTACAACCTTGCCTGGAAAAATACCCAAGTCTATTTTGCATCTATGAATATGCAAAAAAAAAAAAGAAAAAGGGCACTGATGGTGAATTACAAGAACAAGTAAAATCTTGGGGTTACCAAGTCTCCAAAACCACCATCAGATGGCACCTCCATGCCAACAGATTATTTGGAAAGGCCCACCAGAAAAAAAAAGAAAAAAAAAAAAACATTGCTGGCAGTTAAACACCAAGTTTGTGCAGTTAACAAACCTGAAGTTTGTGAACTGTGTGAAATGAAAATGGAGCTTTCTGGCAATAAACAGTCAAGGTGAGTTTGACATGAAAACAAAGGTGGCTATAATGAAAAGAACCGTAATTATAAAATACAATGCAGCTGTTTTTCATCCAAAGGCCCTGTAAAACGTTTTAGAGTATCGTGGATTTCATGAAATACTAGGACATCACAATCTGGCTGCCTTTGCAAGGAAACTAAAACTGGGTCATCATTCTTCCAGCAGCACAATAATCTGAATCTTATGCCCAAATTAAAACCAAAATGGTTAGAATCAGGCTTCTGTCATGACAGTATCTCAGTTCATGATCTGAACCCCACTAAAAACCTGTGTGAAACCTGTGTGAGTGCATAAGAGAGGGCCTAGGACCCTGGATGACCTGAAGAGATTCTGTTAAATGAATGGTCCCAGGTGCCCTCTTGTGTATTCTCCAACCTTATAAAATTTTATGTTAGGAGATGTTTTATTGCGAGGTTGTATAACGGTTTAAAATGTAGAGTAAATAAATACATTCATTTCAATTAAAGAGTGGATTTTTTCTCTTTTTTTCAGTGTGAAGTCAATTGTTTTTTCACTATATGGTTGATTTTTCCTACCAATTTTAAATGACACTTTACAGCGGATATGGAGAGCACAGTGCCTAATTAATACAATGGCTAATATTCACTTCCCAATGTATACAGTAATGTTATAATAAGGAAAAAGGAAATAATTTAAGATAAATGTAAAGAATCAATCATTTAAACACATACTGTATGTAGTGTTAATCGCCATGTTTCTCATCTATCAACACCTTTGGCGTTAGGAAATGGATTTGGTTCATGAATAGATAATGAAGTAACTATTCTTTACCACTAATACCCCAAGACCTTCTCAGCCTCACACAGCATATAAAATACAACAGCAAAAACAGGGTCTTGCTCTTTTTTTTTTTTTGTCACAGCTTGCATTTAGATAGTGCTATTCCCTGAAAAATGGTCAAGGGGTGCAGAGGTGTAAATCTATGTTGTGGATAACATCAGGATATATTGGATATATTATTCTTCCAACTAGCCTTTTCCACCTTTAGTGAAAAATTTTGGAGAATGTTCCAGGGGCATGGGGTGGTTTTGTCATGACATATTGATCATCTGTTTTCTGCCAGACGGAACCTCGGAGGGCAGTGCAATTTATTGACTGGGGTTACACAGTTATAAATGCTTTTTATGGCAAGTGCTTTCCTATTGTGCGGAAAGGCTTCCAAATGGTGTATAATCTACTATAACTGTGCATGGTGTTCTTTTGTTAGACCTAAAGCATCTGTTTTTAGCTTTTTTTTTTCTTAGAAACTGATGTGGAATTCCTTTCTGACTTTGGCCTTATTTTTAACACAATGCTATCTTGAAAAGTGTATGACTAAACACAGTTATTGAAAATCAAGGACTGTAATTACACAATACACTTAACTTTCCTTGTTTTATCTTTCTGTCCAGTGATAGGTTTGCAATGACATGGTTCATGAGAGTAAATCTGTTGTGCAGGGAGAAAACATGAATTTTAGCAAGAAGCAATACTGATCCATCATAAATGCCACAGGAGCTAGTAAGGCAAAATCCCATACTGCACTTCCCACTGGCTCGAAATTACTGTGAAATTGCTGGTAAGCTGTATAAGCCTGCAGTATGCTGGTGGAAGTGTAAGAGTGGACTGGAGTAACACTTCACCAACTTTGGGGTTTGTGTATTATGGGCTGTCTGTCATCCCGCTGTGCAGAAAACACAATGCCGTGTGTTGTTTTGTTTAGTTAAGACTCTGATGCACTTTCCAACAGCCAGCTTTGACACACACACACACACACACACACACACACACACACACACACACACACACACACACACTTTCATTAATTTTCAATACTCCCAAGCTACTCAGCTATCATATGGCAAGCAAAAATACAGCATATTTTTATAAACCCTACCTGCTACTCAGTGCCAGTGAAAGTCAGTGAACGACTTCCATGAGCTTCATGAGCATGTGAGTGCTGTTTTTTTCTCATAATTATGCTAATCAATCCATAACTTAATGTTGTTTGTGAAGTATCATTCTTTTTTTTATATGTAGAATTTCTTAGATAATGTGTGGTGGCAACTGTGTGGTTAGTTATACAGTAAGTCTAATCTCTAGGCCTTTTTTAACCAGTTGATAACTTGAGTCTATTAATGGATTAGAATGTTTATGTCTATATGTACTGTACTGTATATATACATAAATTATGCATCTGCATCCAAATGAACAAAGGCATAGGCATTAACATAATTCATTTCTGAGTAGCTCCTGTAGTGACCATGCATTATGCAAAGAATACAACATTGGCATGTTTTTATAAAAAAAAATAATCAGCACTGGGGTTGTGTACTGTAAATCATACCCAGCCCAATGTGGATACTTTGCTTGTTTTACTTTGCATGCTTGTCTTTTACTCCTCTTATACTGCTTATACTGTACCAAAGCAATTTGCTAGCTCAGTTTTCAGTTTCATTAACTTAGTTCCTCTCATAACTTACACTATGATACCTTTACAAAATAATGGTTATAAACAGTTGTTTCAGCCTCTATACCTGAAGTTGATTGGACAATAAACATAAACCAAAATGTCATGTTCTGACTTCAAGACTTTAAGATATCAATACTTTCCTGTGTTGAAAATCTTGAAGTAACCGATTTTCACTGTTACAAAGTGCATGTTATACTGGAGAATTCCAAAAATGTCAAATAAATTTACATTTATATAAGTTTTAACTATAGAAATCTTGGAAAACATGCATTAATAAAAACCTCACAGAGTGGTTGTAGTATAATAATAATTAATAAACACCCTCTGACCAATAATGTTGGGATTTCAATAGCTCTGTCAGATAAAGCTCTACAGTATATTTCCGTTGAATCCAAACTGTTTTTTCTCTCAAATTATAGATTAAGTAAATCAAGATCTGATTCTTCAGTGTTAAACTGAAAAATGAAATTGTACTTGACAATAAACCTATAAAAGGCCTTTTTTACCCAGGAATGTGTTCAGCTGCACAGCAAATTTATACTGCTTTAGAAAACTTGCTTGGGTTTCTGGTAAAAGAAGGTAAATTAAGAGATTCATTAGTTAGTAATTATAATCCAATAAAGGCAGACTGTGCTCAGAGCTTGTGCCTACTTGTGCAACTTGCCAGATTCTTAGCTCATGTAGGTTTCATAACTAAAATATGACCCTTTAAATGCACTTGTCAAACTAGTCTACACCCAAAAGAACCAACCTAATGCATCATACACTAAGTAACCCTCTCTCGCAAGGAAATTTTCAAAACTTAAAGTGGATGTCATTTGTATTCCTCTCAGGCTACTGTATAACTCCTGCATTTTTGAGCAAGGAAGAGGATGAGCTACTGTACAGTCTTAGGTTCTTCTCTTGTTCTGCCCAAGGTCCAAGCAAGGCTGAGTTATACAGCTATTGGATGTAGGATAAAGCACTTCAAGGAACTCCTGTGTTTCCAGGAAGTCTCCTGGGACTTCATCAAATTGAGCTCCTATTAAAAGTTCAGAGACTCTTTCCTTACCATCATAAAGTCAGGGTACAGGGGAGAGAGAAATAGCACCTTGCTGATGCCATTTTAATAGAGGGAAGCAAGTAGTGCATGTAATGTGTAAACAAGGAAATAGGAAATCTTGAAAAAAAGGGAATGGAGATGAAGAAAGATGACAGTGATCTCAGAGGGGTAAAGAAGCTAGTGAGGGGAGGTTTCATGTATTTGTATGTTTGATGCAGTACAGCTACTGATCTCTATCTTGGCATAAACAAGCTCTAGCAGCCAAACAAGGCCAGAAACATACTTGCTTTAGCATATCCCTGAGTAAAAGCAGGAATAATCAGTGACATAAACATGCTCCTAAAGCTATCAGAAGTATGATCTAGGTACACATCAGAGGAATTATCATTTGCTTTAAATGCCTAAGGATTTCTTACTCTTAATTGGAAATTTCAAATTAAATATTCATAGCTTTTAAGAAAAGCGTTTTGAAGAAAGAGAATGGTATACATTATTGAATAACACGAATAATCATAATTATTAAAGGCCTTCAAAAGTCATAAATATGGTATGAGGGAGAAATGGGTTCTTTTGACTTTATGCCATTTTTCCCCAGAAGACTTTATCTGTGGGCCAGTTTTCTCTGACACATCATGAGATGTGTTGGGAATATCTCAAAAATCCTGTAGATCAATACCACTGTCTTCCTTCTGATTCCAGAAAATATCCTCTGGCTATGAAACAGGTAATATAATATATGCAGAGAATATAATAAGTGTTCAGACAAAAAAAAAAAAAAAGATAATTAAATAAAAGGTTTAGCAGTATTTCAGAAAAAAAAAAAAAATTTATGTTTGTTTCATTCATTCATTCATTCATTCATTCATGTTTTTGAAAATGTGTAAGATGTTGGACTTGAGCATAAGGAAAATGGAGAAATGTAGCTTTCTTGTGTTGGCATTTGAAATGTTCATTGTTTCTGTTTTGTTTCATTATATTCCTTTGTGCCTCCACTGTGAATGACTGGTGCTGATTATGCAAATGAGGCAGTGGAAAGCAGCATGGGTAATTATCACAGCTGAGGATGGGCTTTGGAAAAGCTCTCCCTCCCACTGCCACAGAGACACTACAAGCTGAGCAGAGAGAATGGCCTCTAGCAATGCTCTATCATCACCCACAGCAGAGCAGATGCACCAGGTCCTTCCAGGTTTAAACCAAGTCTGTCCTGGGTGCTACAAATAGCTTATTACGTTGGAGTGCATTTGCTCTGATCATTTGAAAAGGGTGTTTTCTGCATATTGTTTTTACACTTATGCAGTTTTACAATTTGTGTGTTAAATTATTTTACTTGTCATTTGTTTCACTCATCAGCCATTCAATCAGTTTGGGTGTATTTTGTTTCACTGATTCTTAAAAGTGTTTAAAAACAATGCCACTTCTGTACAGTAGATGCTTCGGGCAGCATAATAAAAAACACGGTAGTGATCATACCACTATAATTTTCCTTGTTTTGTTTCTAATAAATTTAGTTGCACCTGTTTCTTTAATCCACTTTACCTCTGTCCAGATACCCTAGTAAAGAAAAATACACGTTGTTGTATTACAAATATATTCAAATCTTCTACAGAATATTGCAAATATACTAACGAAAATTATACCATCAGTTAATATATAAAAAGTATACTAACTATGCTTTTTCCAATTTTTGGAATGAAACTTTAAACAGACTTCTAAATAATTGTATTACAGTACACTTACCAAAATATATTATAGGAAAATATAAAGTGAAAGGTCAGTGTAATTTCCAAAGCATACTTATTTAAACTTTGTTTTCAATTTATTTTTAGCGTAATTAAAAAATATGTATGCTTGAAATAATCATTGAAGAATGATCTACTGTAAATAGCCATTAGAAGTGCTGGAAAAGCACTGAATGTAAACTCGGCTGCAATCAATTGACTGCTGCTTAATTAGAAGATCAGGTCGATCTGATTTCATGAAAAATGTAATTTTTTTTGTTAGGTATAGTAATTAAGTTCATAGTTTAAACTATAGAATGTATCGTGTAATGTGTTATTGCTAAATCCTATGTTTGTCTGGTAACGCTCCGTAACTTTCGGCCTGTTTGCAGAGTCTCTGTGTAACAGCTAGAATCAACACACCAGGTTTGAGCTAGTACAGTATATTCCAATACTAATGCCTGTCTTTGTTCAGACAACAGTTCATATTTTTGTTTGAGTTTGGGAGACAACCTGACATTTTGTTAAAGACAAATAAACTATGGTACTGTTTTTTAGTATTTTATATTTGTATTTTTTGTAACCTTGTGCAAATTAAATCTGTTAAAAATAAATTTTATTATTCTTTTTTTATGTATATATGTTTGTGGTAAAACTTGTTGTAGGATTGTGTGTAAAACGTGTTCTTCTTTAATCCTACAGGTGGTGTGCTGTAAAGTATTCGCACATTACAGCACCCTGTGTGGTAGGAGCAAAGTTTGTTTAGAAGTGAAAACATTGAAAATTATTTAATATTGAATCAAGATAATCGAGAATTCCTAGTGTTTATGTAAAAATGAACGCAATATAAAAAGTTAATTCATGGTACACATTTAAAATGAGTTGATACAAAAAAAATATATATATATATATTCTCTAACATACATAATAATATACTGTAACTTCTATTTTTTGCCAAACAATGACATTTATTATTGACAACATAAAGAAATGATGCAATATTAATATTAAAATATTGAGAAATCTTGAGCAACGACTGTCACAAATCTTTCTTCTTTTTCTCTCAACAGTGTCATCTGTGTGTTATTTTGCTGACCTGGTAATAATTTAAAACATACAAATAGTGTGATTAGTAAGGTGGTTTGGTGGAGCTGCAATAGCATCAAAGTGTCATGACCAGTCCTTGACAATCTGGGATAGATGTTGACAGTGAAATGTTCCTACATGAGTTATTAGAAAGCATTTGAAGGCTAGTGGAGGGGAAAACCCGAACAGGTGGAGAGGCTTAAAATGGAGAGAGACAGACTCTGATTGTGATAATGCAGGGCCAGTCTGGGGCTCACACTGAAGATGAAGGGGTCTCATTGTGACTGTTGAGAGCCTGTGTCTTTCTTTCTGTTACCGTGTGCAAACCAGAGTAATGCAGGTCAATGGGAAGGTCAGAGGTGAATGTTCTACATCAGACCTTCTTGAAATTGGCTGCTGCCCTCAGTATTTAGCTCTGACTCTGCTCACTTGCAACACTGACCTTGTACTCAGCACCCTGAAATGGAAAAGTCACACTGATCTCAAGCACTAGGATGGCCATGTTACATTGCATTTGGAAAGAATTCAGTGGTTGATTTGGGAAGCGTGTCCATTGGGATGATATGTCCCCACACCCCTTTTGAAATGCATGAAATGTCATAACCCCTTTTGAAAAGTAGCTTCCCAAGGGAAATGAAAGCATCAGGGCAGTCAGCAGACTTCATAGCTCATGGGCAGGTGGCCAGGGTTCCATCCTGCCTTTTTGATGGGCTTTTGAGAGAGGGGTTATGACATACTCCATGCCTTAGCCCTGCATTTTTAATATGATTACAAACCTCTCTTAATGCAATCTGGAGCACATCCACAGAACGATGTTCAAATCAATGACTATAACATTAACTCTTGGTTCATTATTAGCCAACCATCTTGAATACAGCTTTTACAAACAGCACAGGATAAAAAAAATGTTGGCTTCAGTTGAATTATGACTTTCTTTTAGGGTTGCAAAAAGATATTTTCACATTTATGCATAACATGCATATTTGCACACTCCCTGGACATTTCTATTTGAATTCTACATCAATTTCCACACCAGTTTCCATATTATCCATATTTGTACAGCCATATTGTCTATATTTTGTACAGCTAAGTTTTTTAAAAAATATATATTTTTATATTTTATATTTTATAATTTGTTCTTCTATTTTTCTCTACAGCTAAGGTTTTCTATATTTTATTCTTATTCTATTCCATAATTTATTCCTTATTGATAACCTTGATTTTAAATTCACGAGTGGTCGTATAAGCATTTCACTACATATCGTATTGTGTATGACTGTATGTGACAAATAAAATTTGAATTTGAATTTGACTTTAATGTAGACAGTCAATCAGAAGTATTGCTTTCTTTTTATAATATATATATTGTTGTTATTATTATTACATTTTTATCAGGAATTTCTTGCAGCATCAAAAGAAATCAACATCTTGTTGGGTCTTTCTGTTACTCTATTCGTCTTTATTGTTTTTTCCCTTGTGTGTGTGCACCAAATCAATACGACAAGAGGTACACAACAAAAACATGTTAAGACGAATAGAAGGCATTGGCGTTCAGCGAGTTGTGTCACTAGATTAACTTGCCCCTAACAATTTCCACAGTCTTCATTAGAATGTTATTGTGTCTGTGGAGAACAATGGTGGTGAAAGCGGGAAGTGGCGACACAAAATGCTTTTCTTTCATCTGGCTCGACTGTACAAATGGACCTCATTGTCTACGGAGAAATTCGATTTTCTGCCATGCGCCAGCCTCCCATAAAGTCCTCTCTGGGGTCTGATGCCACCATGCTGTGCCTTATCAACAGTACTCAGGGTGTGGAATTGAGTCCTGGTGCATATTAAACCATGGGGGACACAGGCTGAGAATCTAAAATACAGTATAATCTCTTTGGAGGTCCTCCTCCTCCTTTTCCTCAACACCTGACACCTCCATTTTCTGATACCAGCTTCAGGTATAAGCACAGTGTAGTATACAGTGTAGTAAATGTAAACAAAAAAAAGGAATAATATTATAATATTACACTATAATAAAACTGAGTGTTTTATTATAGTTATGATAGTTATGATAGTTGGCACAACTATCATAACTGCTTTTATGATGGGAAAATTATCCTAAATCTTCTAACCAACCAGAATTAAGAATTCAACATCACTGTGCTATAATTAAGCAATATCACACAAAAGTGGGTGGTGTTGTCCTGAATAGTATCATGGTTACATGGTTACAATAACATAACATTATCAGATGTGTTTTCTTGCTTAAACAATTTCAATGAAAAGGTTTTGAAAGGTTTTGCTCCCTACTTTTTCCAGTACTGTGAACCATAAGAATCATGTATATGTGATGCAGAGTAATACATGTAGTTAAACATCCCGGTGCTGTTATGCTCTATGTAATCAATTGTGGAATGCCTCTCGTCCAATCATATTACTTGGATGGAACTAACTGTTGTATAAGGGATTTTGACGAGAGATATTAGTACATTGCATACATAGTACATTGCAAAGGCCCATGCGTACTCTTTGATATTTTCAGGAATGCATCATAGCATACCATGGTGAACATGAGCTCCCACTGATAATTCATGGATTCCCTAGAGAATTCTATAAATTATTAATTAGAAGAGAGTTTTGGACTTCTGGACTTTCATTCATTTCAGAAAACATAAGGAAAATACATCAAGACATTGCCAGTTCATTTAGCATCTACACAAATAAATAATAAACCTATTTTTAGAACCTACTAGTGCTCTATGTGGTGCACATTCATTCAATGTCACAGCTTAAACCGTCAGGATATTTATAATGAGGAATTATTAGCACAGCCGATAAACGCTGATAAACACAGCACCGTTTGAATACGTCTATGCGGCAAACACACAGCATAAGGAAACACGTTGTGATTATTGAGACTTGAGTCAGCAGGGGCCAGCATATGAGGCCCTCCTGAGTGCCAGCATGCAGTCTAAAGTACCTCATTTTCCACAGTTGAGTGCAGCCATACAATATGTATCAGCTACTATCTATCACAATGGATATGTGTTGGGCTGTGTTTGCTCTGGAGACAGACACATGGAATGATGTGTGCACTGTTTCTGTGGAGCTTGCACAGCAGGTTGCTTTAGCAGGCTGTAATTCATACGTAACATGGTGGAATCCCATGGAGAATGTGGTCGGATCTTAATTCAGCCACTGTAGTGTTGCTGCCATGTGAAGATGGTTGTTATTATTTGTGTGGGAGGTGTCTCGCAGCTGAAGCGCATGAGACCAAAGGCCAATTCACAACAAACAAAGGTGCAAGATATTCCCTGAGTTTGATATCCTTCTCTAAAAAAAGTGAAAGGATTTCATATATTAAATTCTAAAAAGACATCAACACCAATGCTTTTGCATAACAAAAATCTATATTTTCTCGTCTATTAATAGCCGACATTGCATTCCATTCACGGTATGAGAACTGCTTTGGAAAATGCACCAATTACACTCATCGGCCATAACATTAAAACCACAGACAGGTGAAGTGAATAGAATTGATTATCACATTACAGTGGTGGGATATACTGTATTAGGCAGCTAATAAATCATGTTTTCTTTTACATCATGTAGATGGTCGGGTATGCGCGCATCACTTATCTGGGTAAGAAATGGTATCAGAATGGGAAACGTGTGATATCCTACTGGGAAACCTCTGTTGCAGACCAAATACAACCCTTCATGTCAACTACTGTACTGTACATTCACCAATGACATTGGCCTCTTTCATGAGGGTAATGTTCGCTGCCACACTGCCCGCATTGTTCAGGAATGGTTTGAGGACCATGACAAAAGGTTGAAGGTGTGTAAGGTTGTCATCAGTTAGTTTGTGCTATGTAATGTTTTAAATCCCAGACATTTACAGCATTTGGCAGATACCCTTACTCATTTATCTCATTACACATATGAACGATTGAGGGACTTGCTTAATGGTCCAACACTGGCAGGTTGGTGGTGCTTGGGTTTGAAACTGGGACCTTCTGATCAGTAGCCCAATTCGTTAGCCACTGAGCTTTACCCCTGCCCCAGACAAGGATATATAAACACATTTTAATATATAAAAATATATAAACACATTTATATAAGCCTCAGTGAGAAATGCAGAACCTGCATTTGGATCTTTTTATTGCCATACTTCAGGTATGGTATTAACCTCTCTAAATAATCAATTTGCTGCTTACTCTCAGTGTAATATTATTTTTATTCTAAAGAAATTCAGCCCACAACCACGTCGCCTTTAAAGAGAACAGTTGAAAGTGAAGCTACACCATTAATTGATGGGAATCTGTATGATACAGTATAGTGCTTAACTGCACTAAACATGATGAATTTAAGTCCTGCCATATGCTCTAAGACAGGCTCACATTGTGCTCTAAGATTCGCTTGCCTGTAGAGATCTTACAAAACCAATCATAATGCAAAATGTATTAAATTTTTTATATCTTACTGTTAGAAAGAGCCCAGTGTTGTCAGTTTTATTTTCAAGCACATAAATACTTTAAATCCAATCTTCAAAAGAAAGTGGCTCAGACTGCTGATTAGTTTCAATCTGAGCTGATCCTTCAGTTCATAATTATTGATGCACCATGACTTTAGCTCACCCCGGAGTATGGCACCAATGCCAGGAAGTGGAGTGGATTATCTAATCTAGGCTATAAAGCATATTTATGCCTTAGCCAGATTAAACCAGAAAATGAACTATGAACTATGCAAAGAATGCTGGTAATTAAAGGCAATGTTAAAATAAGACTCCACAGCACAAAATGTCTGGAGGTACATGGTGCCTATGGGAAAATCCTGACACCCTGTAATAAACGGTATAAACATAGCTGAAGTCCAAGAAGTGTACTTTTCACTATTAAGAGTATGAAACAATGAAAGATAGTGTGGACGATTTTTTAATCTTTCATCAGCCACCGTTCAAAGAGCTGAACAATCCATCATGCATTTCAATATGAAAAAAAAAGTATGAATATTATAAAAACTATAAATCATATCACTACCTAGCTAGCCCTTTAATAATATTATGGAATATTCACAACACAGTTTTATGTTTTGTTTTGTTTTTTTCACTTTGTGTTCAAGGTATTTTGCCAGCATCAGCTTGAGGAGTCTTGACATTTCCATGCTTCAAACATTGTCATACAGTATATGTACCTGTATATTGTCAAACTTTAACTGAACAATACAAGAGACGATGTGATTGGTCACAGTAGTCAGTTGAGTGTGTGAAAAAATGTGGCAATTTAAAAAATGATATTGAAAATCATCGACTTAATTAAAGATTTGGGGAAACAGTGATTTAACATCAAAAGAATAGCAAATCCTAACTGAATACTTTATGAAGCTTAATAATAATGGTAATGATTTAAACATAACAACAACCCCAGACCCATTTAACCCCTGCATGTACCCCAAATTAGCCTATGTAACATGGGCATGTCATGCACATTGGATATTTATTCTGTTAAATTTGCCAAACATTTATTTGATCATGCCACCTGAGATAAAATTGTCCGTACACAGACACCAGTGATCACCAACAGGGACTCATTTTTGACCAGAATTAGCCTTGTCTCCCTGCTGGATGGCTGATAACCACAAATCTCTTTTCTTTTTGTAAGTGGAAAACTGATAAAACTGTCTTCCTAGTTTTGACCTCATATATTGTGGCATTCCCCTAGCACAATAACTGTCCAGTCTTGTAAAATTGCAGACAGAGTGCCAGACAAAAAGGGTCTGGATTGGATCTTACATCAAATCTGACATCACATGCAAGACCTCTATAAACATATATCTTATTGTCTGTTAAATTCTGTGAATTTCCATTATATGATGCTCATAGACTTCCACTGGCATTTTACACTAAATCAATATTGGTTATTTATACCTATTTATGCCTGTGTTTTTGTAGGCTGATGCTGATTTTCCCCCCATAGCGAGTTTTTCATAGTGTGAAGGGTTATTGCATAGACTGAATCAATGAATTCATCATGAACATACTTTTATTTTGATTAGTTGCATGCACATTTTAAAGACACATTAAATGTCAGTATCAGATTTTTTTTTAAATAGAAACACAAGCCACATCAAGTCAAATGTTCTGTTTCAAATGTCATTGCTTCACTACACAGATGATGAAATGTTATTACAAAAATACATGCAGTCATTTTCTATTTGGGAAAGAGCCATATTAACAAGGAATTTATTAAAACATGCCTATTGGAGCCTATTGGTTTATTGCTCGCATGTTAATGCAGCCTTGCCATTTGCAGATATATTTACTTAATGGTTATGAGATATGAGTGTCATTTAAAGATAGCATACCCTAAAGCTTCAACAGTCTATGACATCCACGCGACTTCATAAGCAGGGAAGCATTTGATGTATTTGTTAGACTGTCCGTTATAAAGCCAGCATTAATGCCAGGCATATGTCTGCCGACCACACAATGAATATGACCGATGAAAGTGCAAATCAGTCAATGATTTGTGGCCACCACAAATATTGCTCATATTCACACTTATCACAGCTCTTAGCTATAGCGCTATAGTTTATAGAGTTATAAAGTCTGTGTGCTTGGGTATTCATTGGTTTTAATGAATTGAAGCATTCGAGATGCATTACGTTATGTGTTCGAAATAATAAAGAGTACATTAGCAATACCTTATGCATTCATTATAAATTACTCCCAGTATCGCCAGAGTGAATGTTTTAGTCAAGCAATATTCAGTCAGACAACATTAACCCCATAATAAACCTCACTACTAAAGATCTACCATACTGGTAGATAAAGTTAGTTCCAGTGTATACTAAAACTGGCTCAAATACTGTTTGAATTTTACAAAACGTGGACTTACCTGGATAATGGGTCTGTTTTTATGAGCATATTACACACGCAAATATAAGTCATATGATAGGAAAATTGTATATTGTAAGGGAGTCTCTTTATACTGCATATCCTGTGTATGGTCAGGAGGGGCATAAATCTCAGAACACAAGCCAGGGTACACCCTAAATGGGGTGCCAACTCGTTGCAAGGCAAAGGCATACACATACTCACACATCCAGTCACAAACTATCTCGAAAATAGAAATAAATAAACTATTTGGAAAAATGCAAATGATACTCCAGAGGAATTTTACAATGGCCATGGGGAAAACATGCAAAAACCACACACAGAGACAGGAGGCAAGATTCAAGACCACAATAAGTCATCTACCTTTATTAAGAACACCAAACATAACAAACATGGGTGGCGCCCTACTTTGCTAACAGAAAAGCCTTAGTTTCTTATGGCATGAATTCCTTGAGGTGGAAGCATTCCTTAGACATTCAGGTCCATGTTGATATGACTGCACCAAATAATTGTGGCAGGTTTGTCAGCTGCATGTTCATGCTACAAATCTCTTGTTGTATCCCTTCCCAAATGTGCTCTATTGGATTCAGACCTGATGACTAGGACAGCCATTGTAGTGTATTGTACTTATTGTTATGTGCATGGAACGATTTGATTTTAACTTTATGTTTAAATGAGTGGTGGCCAAGTCAAACTGGGACTTTTGACTGTGATGAAAAAAAGAAAACAGTTATGAGATTAAAAACTATCTATATTTGTAAATAGAATCCCCTGCTACACTAAAGCACTTATCCCAGCATTTCACTAGTGCTTGGATACGGTCAGGGTAGAAAGTTTTCTCAGTACGCCAGAGCCGTGACTGGCCTCCCAGGAACTCATTTAATGGCACAAACATGTGGAAAATGCTTGGAGCGGAGTCAGGACTACATGGAGGATCATAACTGCAGTGGGCTCTGAGTCACCTCGGGTGCAATCTTCATTCATGGACGTATGGCGTACTTTAAAAAGTATGTGTGATTTTAAATGTTTTACAGCAACTACAGTAAGAGTCTCATCACTGTACTGTACTTGAAGTCTTTTATCCCTTAATTTCCGAGAAATTTCATCACAAATCTCGGTTTGACTTGAACGCCATTTATATATATATGAAACAAATGCTTATGAATCTCTAAATAGTATTTTTATGCTAAGCATTGCAAGCAAACCTGGTCTAAAGTGATTTTTAACCTAGCAAAGATTGCAAATGCAGTCTCTGGTGCATATTTTGTTAAGGTTTAACATTGTTAAAGCCCAGTGCTTTTTAAGATAATCTGCTTAACACCAGCTCCAAACATTAAAAACAACTTTATCCTTTTATAACTTAATTTATGGCATATTTACAGATGTTGAATCTTGTTGGTGATGAGATCTTTTTTTTAGAGCAAATTGCAAAACTGACAGATGATGCTGTTGGCATTCTACAGTAACTGCATTGATGCTACTTAATGTTAATATTTGTTGTGCACATTTTCTGTAAACATTAGTTAAATAGAAGTTTATAAGCAAGTAAAATGTTTCATGAGGTTTCAAGTGAGGTTTTTGTGATTGTACTTACAAGGGTCTAGTCAAAAAATTCCTGCATCTGCACTAAGAGTGGGTCTTGGAAGGCAGTAGCACACATGCATTTTTAAACCAAAATGGGTTGAAATATCTTTCTACGTCAGCAGATTTTGAATGTCGCACCTGCTTTTGCACCATTCCACCAATGTCAGTGCAGGATGTTAATTTATCACCATGCAAACACTAGAAAAATTGGCATGATCCCAAACTAAATAAAACATGCTGGATTTAAGCAGCAAATTATGCCTGAGTTGGCACAAAAACATTGTTTGAGGAACCATGAAGTCATTTTTATATATTTATAGAAACAAGAAAAAAAATTGAGTAATGATTAAATTGTAATGTATGTAATTGTACACGGTATGAAACCACATTTGATAACCTTAGTACAAACTGGTTTGATTTCCATAGTATACATATAAGAAAAGACTTCAAGACATTAAATAATTATTGACAAAATTACTATTGCTGGTTCTTCTGTTCTGTTTCAATGTCAAAGTAAAACCACATACCATTAGTGTTTAGCACTGTTGCCGTATGCCTCCAGCATCAAGGATTCAATTCCCACATCAGGTCTGTGTGTGTGTGGAGTTTGCATGTACTCCCCATGCTTGGTTGTTTTCTCTGTGTACTCTGGTTTCATCCCACAGTCCAAAGAAAAGCAGAGTAGGCTAATTGCCAATTTCAAATACCCTGTAGACTGTGAGTGAGTGTGTGAGTGTGTGTGCCTATACCCTATAATGGATTGCCTGATCTCCTGAGATCCAGGCTCCAGGCCTCCTGCGACCCTGTACATGATAAGCGATGAGTGGGAGCGTGAGTAAAACCACATTATATTCACCCTAAATACACAGTATTGGCCACTGTATGATATATTTACAGTAATCAGCTATAACAATAAAATAACCTACCTAATATTGTGTAGGTCCGTCTTGTGTCACCAAAACAACTCTTAACCATCGATTCATCAACTCCACTAGAGCTCTGAAGGTGTGCTGTGGTATCTGGTATTTGACTGGTCTGTCAAATAGGGGAAGCTAATTTTCGGCCTCACTTTCACGGCTCATTTTCACTTGAATGCGAGCACCTTC
>JAQMYJ010000004.1:11487540-11515770 GCA_030014305.1 Clarias laeviceps
GTAAATGGTCATGAAAATAAAGAAAACACATTGAATGAGTGAAGGTGTGTCCAAACTTTTGGCCTGTACTGTACATTAAAACACAACCTACAGTACTGTGATAGTCTTGATCCTCCTTTCATTTCTTCATATCTTGCTTCCATAGAGTAAGACTTTCTTGTATTTTAATGTAGTCTTGAGGAATAGTTCTCCAGGCTTCCTGAAGGACTTGACTAGCTGTCTTTTTTTGAACTTGAAGTTGCTGGATCTCATTTTCAGTCCAGTCCTTGTACCTCACCAGTTTCAGAGGAATGTCTTTTGTTTGTTAAGCCACACCTATGATCCAAGTGACCTCGGAATCCTGCAGACATAAAAAAATATCTAACTTAAGGCATGAAGTGAGAAACAGATGATGACAAATGATCAGGCTGGTGATGCTGAATGCTGAGTGGTTGGAACAGACGTGAGGAAATAAGGTTGCTTCTGAGGTTGTTACTATACATAAACAACTTATTTTCAAATTTTATCTTTAGGCACTTTGAAGGTTGTCAGATAAAACATTTGTTTTTAATTTCTTTAATTTAATCTACATCATTTAATTAAATTAATATGAAGAAATGAGGGATGGCTTACGACTATTGCACAGTACTGTATGTCTAAGTAAAATGCACAATTATATACTTAGGGCATTATTGCAAAGATATGTGAACAGCAATCGCTCCATTGTACATATTTAAAGGGAATAATCCAGTTTTACTTCAGATTTTCTGAATTTTTTTTAGGTATACCTATGATGGAAATTACAGGCTTCTCTCATCTTTTTAAGTGGGAGAACTTGCACCACTGTATCTATTTCTATGTACTGTATTTACCAATACTGATTCAGATACTGGCCATGCATTTAAATGAAGTACGTTAGCTTGCTACCATTGATATTTTCAGAGGTGTCATGCCTGTTCATTTGAGAGGACACGTGTTCCCTCATTTTTTTAGACTAAGCTGTAGAAGCAGTAAAATTATATTTCCGCACTTGTTTTAATTAGCCTTCCTAATACAATTTTGAAACGAAAGGTGCTTTTCCGTGTGTTTATATTCTCATTCGAAGTGTGAATGGTGCACACAGTCATCCCTCTCTGTTTTTTATTTTATTTGGTTCATTCCAACTGGAGAGATCTATGTAATATCAGCCTGTAGACTGTTCACCAGTGTGGCTGTGGGAGTCAAGCAGAGATATTATGAGTTGATACACAACTGTGCTCATGTTAACCGCAGCATGAGGTATAAATAACCAATTTCAGCTCACGACATGACAACAGGATTACTTTAATAAATGTTTAAATTACTCATAGCTTCATATACTAATACTAATATACTAATTCATTTCCATGCATAAAGTGTCTTCAGCATCAGTTATTAACTCATAAATGATTACCGTTAATGTTAATGCTAACATTGGCGGAACGGTGGCTTTGTGGTTAGCACTGTTGCCTTACCTATCCAGGGTCTGGGTTCAATTCCCACCTCGGGGTCTGGGCACATTGAGTTTCCATGTTTTCCCCTGCTTGGTGTGTTTCCTCTGGATAGTCTGGTTTCCTCCTACAGTCCAAAGACATGCAAATTAGGACAATTGGTGTTCCCAAATTGCTTGTAGTGGGTGAATGCACGTGTAAATGTTGACTGGAGGTCCTACCGCAGTTGTAAAAATGAGAATAAATACAATGGTCACCACTGGTCTACACAATTCCTATTTGGACTCCAGAGGTTCCTATATGGATGGATGGATCATACTAACATTACATTAGGTTGTTGTATATTAGAGTAAACATTTTGAAATTGTCAACTTTCTTTACTTGCCTTTTATAAACAACAGTGTTAGCTAAACAGAATAATATAACCCTTTTAATAAAGTGAAGAAAAGAGAATAACCGTTAAAACAGGCTCTATTTTGGATTAGTTTGAATATGAACAATCTGAATTTTAGATGAAAGGCTTTTCTGTACAGCTAAAAGTGAAGTATCTTTCATTGTTTTAATTGTATTATGAAAGTTAGCAGTAGTAACTGAAGACCACAAACAACAGATTGGTTAAGAGTTGGTATTTTAAATCAGCTTTGTATTATAGTGTTAACTACAGTACAGACATTTTTCGTGCCTTGCTTGCATCATTGCAGGTGTGTGTTGATAGTAATGAGCTCCTCATGTTGAGTTTTATGCTTAATCAGGCATAAAACAATGATTTTTATGGCTTTCTAAGACCCAGTAAAAAGGGAAGCAGCTTGCTCTGCTCATAGATGTAAAGTAATCAATAAATTAGAACAGATTTAACTCTGTGTGTGTGCGTACGTGCGTGCGCGTGTGCGTGCGTGCGCACATGTGTGTGTAGCAATAAATTGCTTAATTTTTGGTTAGCAGAGCCGCATTAAAAAGCTTAAACATTATATTTAAGATGTACATTTCATTTGCAAGCTTAGTGCGTTTTTTTTTTTTTTAATCTTTTAAAGAAAAAACTTATTGCAGTATAAAATGCAGAAATCTCTTCCTCACACTGGTGACTTCTCTTTACCTTTTGTGGCACAGGCAAATATGCTGCCTACAAAGTGGTGCTACTCTATTCTATTTCATTTTAGTCCTTTGAAAGGATGTGCAAAACTCATTCCCAAATCCTTTAAAAGAAAATCCCTTTGGCTAACTGCTCATCCAATTAGCAACTACGTAAGCGGATAATGCTGTGGTGGATGTTGAATTCAGTCCATGATGAGAGTCGTGTGTGCAGAGAGAAGAAAGGAATAAATCTCTTCTTTAATTTAAACACGATTTCAGGTTTGATGGTGAAAAACCCATCAAAGGCACCTTTTTTTTTTAACATAAGATTAATGCGAGTGCCTTGTGACATGAGTTAGCATCTATTACATGCATTATTTGCAGGGACATTAGTGATTTTAGTTAGAAAACACAGTTTTCTGTGCAGTGGAAGTTAGAGATAGACTCTAAAATTACTGTGCATGCATTGGAATTCTGTCACGTCACTAGGGATATTCATTCGTCTTGTGGACTGCACCCTGCTTTGTGGGAATTGAGAAATTTGCCTGGACCTATTGTAGTCATCAAGCTCTCCTCTCTTTGTTTCTACATGAAATGGACACAAGGTAAAATGGCTTCATTATTTAGCTGTGTTGTCCACAAGTAGGTCATCGTCCAATTCCTTTGTTTTGAATAAATGCTATCTTTTGTACTGGATCTTTACATTTCAGTACCGTACATTCACCTGAAATGAGTAATAATAAACTCAAATAACTTGAACAAAACAGAGCATACATAAACATTACTATGAAGTACAGCAGAACCTAGGCATACGGACTGAATTCATTCTGTAGTTGAGTTCTTAACGCAAAAATTTGTATTGCAATGTGAATTTTCTCAAAATAAATTATTTAAATGCAGATAATCCATTCCAGCCACCAAAAATATTACCAATATTACCAATTCCGAACACTATAATCATATTTTAGCATATAATAAGGATATGTAAATGAAGTGAAATATGAAATAAATAGGTGTTAAACCTTGCTTTAACTTGATTTGTGATTCCTCTTGGCGCCGGCTGCTCTTTTAGCAAAACTGAAAGTGCCTCCCATCACTAGCGTCCTTGCTAACTTTCTTGGGACTCATGGTGTTATGTCTACAATAAATCTTGCACAAAATTGAAAAAAAAAGCAAACATAAAATCTGTACTCAATCAGCGTTAATTCAGTTCAGCCAAAAATGTTTGTATGTCGATTCAAATTTCTTCCAAAATTTAAATTCTTAAGGTAAAAATTCGTTAGGGAGGGCATTCCTATGCCAAGGTTCCACTGTACAGTATTGTGTAAATGTCTTATTCTAGCTGTGGCTGAGAGAGGTACCAATTTGTATAAAAGTGTGAGGACCCTGGCTAAATACCAGTATTTTGGAAGAGGTGATGACTGTACTTTTGTGTTTAAACCATGGTCTAAAACATCAGCTGCCGGCTTTTTCCTGCTTTGGCTATGGAGCCTGCTGTTGGAAGGAGCTGGCATAGTGCCTGAGAGCTCTGCTGAATTCTCCAGCTGAGAAAATGTGGACTGACTGGAAGCTCATACTACCATTAGGGTCAGACGCAGTGCTTACTTTGCAAATTAAAAATTTATATACAACAAACTGCTAATGTAATCTGATAAAAGACTAGATAATATTAGCCACACAAAGCACACCAGCCACAATCTACAAACATACAGTAATACTGTGGTGCACAGATCTTTCTGTCCTACAGACACAGTAGATAAATCAGTAAAAGAAGCAAGAGCAGAAAAACTGATGAAAAAGTGATGAAAACACAAGATGTCCAAGGAACTGTTCCAGCTCGCATAAACTCACCTACTCTACTGTTCTCTCAAAACTAAAGAGTGCTGAGGAAAAATCTAAAGAAGGTTTTGTCTATTTTTTGTTTTCTGATCAGCGTAGTCACACAGTGACATTCCAGTCTAAAGTACAGTCTAAAGAAGTCTCTGTACGATAGAATACAGTAGAACGATTGGAACATAAAGCTGAATGGTGACAACAGTTCTCCTAATAATTAATGGTTATTTGGTGACATTTTTTGGGGAGAATAAACTTGTTTAACATGTTCGACCATAGAGGATTAGAAAATTCTTTCTTTTTGAGCTGCCTCCGGGTATGTACTAAGTTATATACATACATACAAGTGTCTGGACACAATTACCCACAACAGAGGATTTGCTGTACAGTACATGTGATTATAAACAAAAAATGTAATAAATTGATATAGTGTCTGTTCATCATCCTTGTTTTAATATTTTCTTCTTGTCTCTAGAAAAGCATTCACACAAGGTTATGAATGGTGTTTTCAAGGCCTTTAATATTGTTACAGTATGTGCATTGTCTTGCAATGCCTGTATGTTACTAAAGTAACATTTACTCATGCTCATCCTGTATTTGGTACTGTTAAGGCAGTGTCATGTTGCATGTTGATTGTCAGTTGGTAGGAGTGTAATACAGTATGTGCTTTATACAGTACATGTTCCAGCCAATAAAATGTTTAAATCATTTATCAAACCAAACCTTTAAGGGTTCTCATCTGCATTTTGATTAGGCACATTGTGGGAAAATATATTTAACATTCCAAATAAGCTTCCACATAGTTATCTTCATTTTAGGTTATGGGAACCATGAGTCACGCTTCAGCCTGACAGGATAAGACCAGACTGAATGTAAAAGGGATGAAAAAGATGGAGAGACGGTTTTATCAATATTCACATTTGCCCCATTGATTTATTATTTTACCAACATGTACTTGTGTGTGTGCGTGTGTGTCAGTGCAAGTGGCCTTTTTGTCTACATGGTGTAAATGTAGAGTGAAATGGAAAAGTGGGATAAAATGGATCAATTTTGAAATCTGCTGGTTCTAGCGATGGGAGGGATGCTGTCCTCTGTCACTGGTAAAATCTTTCAGAACCAAAAAAAAAAAGATTAGTTCTCTGCGGCATGACACAGAAGGCTGTCACGGATTGACAGTTTATTTTAAAGACCATTAACTTTACATACACAGCTCCAAAATGAAATATAGAGCAGCTTATAGATGGTACCCTGGAGCACTGTTGCTCAGAATCTCTTTATCACAGGATATGTAGATGTTAAACTAGAAACTCAAGCCACAATCTACAACCTTAGTAATTTTAACCCCACAGCTTAGTATAGTCAAATCCCAGATATTCAATACTTTTGAATCTCTGACTTCTTCATTTTTCTTATTAAATGTTATCATCAATCATTTAGCTGAAATAGTACATATACCCATTGGAATGACTAATTGAAACATGAATTTGCAGTAGAATTATACAGTAGAATAATTTCCAATACTGATGTGTGCAGTTGCCCTTTGGCATTCAATTTGCTTGGACAATTTATCATTATCATTTCAGCTGCCCTTCTTGAGCTAAAAATGAGCTTGAAAGGATTATTATCAGTGTTGCAAATAGTTAATTCTTGCTAGATTTGAGGATGTTTTAGACCTCTTAAGTGGCTTTGTTTTATTCATAAAAGAGCATAGTGACCACTCTAACCTTTCTGCACTCAGGATTTCTCTCCGATTCACATCACAACTAATTGGTATTTGAGCTGGAAGGTACAATCGAGCCGACTCACCACCAGTGTGTGTTAGTGTACAGTATGTTCCTATAGTATATACACTGTAGATAGATATATAGTCCATTTTATAGATATTTTATAGTACTGTATTCTTTTTCTGAATAGCCTTATTGTGCCACTCTCCAAACTGTAGTCAAGAAAAAAACAACATCAAATCTCCTGCATAAAAAAATGCAGGAGCCTCTTGTCTACTTTGCTTTAAAAGTCATTTGCTGATAGTCATTTACTGATAGTCTTTGATTGTTTGGAAGAATACACATTTCTGAAGAATAACTATAAAAACTTATACCACAGGGAGGCTGAACTTAAAATCAGCTCTGACTGCAACACACACTAACATTGATCATTGATATACCAGTAAACTGGTGACACTATCATGGGCACCAGAGGTTCATTTGTGCATGTGGGGAGCAAAGACCAGGCTATCTGG
The DNA here is from genome assembly GCA_030014305.1 of Clarias laeviceps. NCBI lineage: Eukaryota > Metazoa > Chordata > Actinopteri > Siluriformes > Clariidae > Clarias > Clarias laeviceps. The sequence goes on from JAQMYJ010000004.1 coordinate 11,494,132, forward strand.
GCCAATCCCACAGAAGTCAATGCAGCACAACTTGCCAAAAAAACTTTATGTTGGCAACAATTGAAAGACACCAGAACGCCCAGTGCACCACAGCCCATCTGGCACAGGGCCCACCAGACAAAGAGCCCAAGGCCACTGACCCAGCCTCTGGGATACCAACCTATAGATGGCGCAGACACACACACGCAATCACCAATCAGCCTCAACACTTTAGACTGTGATGTTATACAAAAATAATACATTCCAGCATGGTAACTTTTGTTTCATATTTGTATATTTTCATATAAAAGCTCAGATTTATCTATGCATTTCTTAACTTCTATTTATTTATATTTTCTTCTTCATGTTTTGTTAATTTATGTTATTAATTTATGTTGTATGTAGCACCTTGGTCCTGGAGGAATTATTATTATTTTTTTTTCATTTTTACTGTGTACTGAACTGCCTACTTGACTTGACTTGACTTGACTTGACATGTTTTGATGTATACATTTTAATGATAATTAAAAAGAAACACAAGTTAATCATAACAACAAACTGATCAGACTGGAATTTATCAGATGACCTTTTGAGCATGCATTAGCTACTTTCCACTGAAAAGAGTTGAGAATATATATTGTAAGTAAAGTTTTTTTTTTCTTTCCAGCATATTCGTTTTTTTACCTTCTTTTCTTCATAATAAAGTAATTAAATCCTTTGAAAACACTTTCTTTGATCTGTACAATCACATCACAGCACATTTTTAAATATCCAGAGAAAATGAGTTGAAGTAATTAAGTGCACACATAAAAATGGATTTTCAGTTTGTCTCATTACCTCAAACCCACAAAACTCTCATGTTCAACATTAGCAGTGATCGAGTGCCTTGCTCCACACAGCTAATCAGAGCTGTGCACTGTCCGTCTGAGTCAGCACAGCGACTGTGGCCACATATTTCCCTGATTGAAACCTTCCCTGCTCCAAGCCCTAGCTTTGATTAGCTGATGTCACCATATCTCTTGGTGTGACAAAAGACATTATAGAATTTCATTTTTATGGCAGGTCATCTTTCATATTCCCTGTCTTTTCTGTTTTCTTTTAAATCCAAATTCATTTTGCACATTGAATGTTTGATTTTCCCCCTTTTTTCTTCTGCTCCCATCTCTTGTCAGTAGTTTTGACAGTTTAATGCTTGTCTTTCTGATTAAGGATGGACTCAAAGAAAAAAAATGCACTGTACTTTCACCTTCAGTATTACTGGTATCCTTTATGAAAATGAACAAACTATCCATCTGTAGTTGGGAGTCTAAGGAGCCATCGGTGAGTTTATGTTAATGGAAAAGTGCGGATGGAGCTTTCCTCTCCACTGTGTTACCGTACGCCTCCCCTATACAGCAGTTCAAAAAGATGTGTTCAGCTGGCACCATGTTCCTCATAGAAAGTATAAGCCTTCACCATCCACCAACCCCCACAAAAACACCCCCTTCTCCTCCAGTTCATTCAAGATAAAAGGGAATTGGATACTAAATTAGAGAGAAAATTAAAAAACGCTTCCATACATAGCATTTCAAATGCTTTCATATTCTTCAGGTTTGTGTATTACATATACACTTCCATAAATTTTCTTTTTTTAAATTTCTTTTATTTTTGTGAAGCTGCTTTGAGACAATGAACATTGTTAAAAGCGCTATATACTGTAAATAAAATTGAATTGAATTCAATTGAATTGAATTGAATTGTATGTTGACTTACCTCTTTAATTCTTACAGCATGTTTTCAAATGACCTTTGTTTGGAAATCTATTTACATCTATTACAATTGCCATCTTTAACTCACTTGTTAACCACCTAGGTAGGCTTTTGAGGTAAGTTAATAATGTCATATGTTTTCAGTAGAGTCCACGGAAAACAGAACTCACAAAGTAACCCCATAGCCTGCTTTGTCTTGAAAAGAAATTTATTTTAGAAATCATAAATGTATTAGCTAGTCCACCAGGCAAGAAAAATCCTCATTATGCCCACCCACCCTCATCATTTTGGTAAATCAGGAAACTAATTGATTATGCGTAAAGAATATAATTATGTAACCCAAAAAAGTCCTGACTGCATCATGTGAGGCATTTTATTTTGCTTAGATTTGCCAGTGTTTCCATTAAACTGTGTGTTTCCTGATTCAGACTGGAATGATTTTGTGATTATTAATCCTCCTATAAAAGCGATCCTCATGATAGTAGGATGTGTTTGTGTATGGGGTTCAGAATGGAAATCTTGATGTGTAGGTACAATATTAAGGTGTTCCATATCATTAATTTTCCCCTTTTTCTATTTGTAGTACCTCCTTATTCACTGGTGATATATGGATTAAAAACTAATATCCCAGAGATGAAATCTGATTACCTGGGCTACTGGTTTATCTACCCTAGCCAAACATGCCAATTGAATGCAAGGCCCAAATGCTTAATTTTGACCATGTGATTCCGTTCCGCTTGGTGTAGAAAGTGCATTTTGTGAGTTACAGCAAAAATATCTTCTCTTCCTGTCAAAATTTGAATACTGACGTGCTCCAGTCCAACCAGTTATTATGTATTATCATTGAGATTTCTTTTATTATTTTAAGAAGCTAAATATGTAAAATGACTGACTGTTTTATGTATGCTGTCAATATTATTGCCTGGCAATCTTGTTAGCTTACCCGTGTATTCTTATGTATTTTTTGCAAGCCAAAATGCCAAAAAAGAAAATGAGAAATTATAAATATTCTTTCACTTTCACATATAATCTACAGTAGATGTGAAATGAAAAATGTAACACATTAGCAAGTCTGTTGAATAAGTGGAAAACATAGACTTATATCAAATATGAATTATAATTAATAGTTTTATTAAACTTTTTATTTGGATAGTGTAATGAAGTGTATAAAAATATGTGGTGATTCTACTTTACATTACACTGTATTATAAATAGCCCCATTAATGAGTATCTAATGTCAAATAACTCTTAGGTTAACAGAAATTTTCTGAACATTCAGAAAGACAGTTATGAAACATGTTAGGAATGGACCGAATAGTGTTACCATGCTAGCCAAAAAACAACACAAAGTCACACACTAAAGCCTAATAGACACCATGGATGACTAAATCTTGCCAAATATGACGTGGTTTGAAATACAAAAATAAAGACACCTACTATTAGTCACTAGCATGACTTTAGGACCATTTAACAATGATGAGCATAAAGAACAAACAAATGCCTTGCCTGTTAAGCAGAAAAAAACGATAATCTTTCCTAAATCCATTTTCCTGAACCCCTATAAATAATGGGCATTTTTCACTTTCTCACTCCTGTTTGCTTTGTTTATGCTCTCAGGGGCAAAATGTACATAATGAGGCACACAAAATACCACACAATTGGACTATGCACATTTGAAATAAATCATTTATTTGCTAAGGCTATTGCTCATCACGCTAAACTGTCACTGTCAACGCCTACTAAATACAGTTTTGCATAAAGCGCACACTGTTGTTTAAAAGCTGTTGTGAAATTGCAAAATGTCATGAAAAAATAAAGAAGAAGAAGAATGAGAGGCAAATTCACATATATACATAAAATACAACAAAATGTGTTAATGAAAGTAGCTGGTGTATGACATACAGTATGACATACATGTGTGTGTGTTCTGAGGATGATTCCTTGCAGAAAAAGAATGGAATAACTGACAAAAGATTGCAGTGGATTTAACTTGATTCTCCTTATATTTAATTCATGTCTGGTACAGTAGTTTTTGCCTTGATCCGGCCACCAAGCCCAAAGAGGAATTCTGCTCTATCAATTCATAGTCAAATTCAAATAAAAATTTTAGTTGTCACATACACAGTCATACACAGTACGATATGCAGTGAAATGCTTATATGACCGCTAGTGACCTTAAAAAGAGAATTAAAGATTATAATAAGAAATAAATATGAATAAAATAAATAAAAGAACTACGATAGAAAATGAAATTTAACTAAGATAAAAATAGAAATGAAAATAGAAATATACTGTACATAAAATAGAAATAAAAATAGAAATATACTGTACAATAGTAGTAGTAGTAGTAGTAGTGTAATATTAATATTTTGTCACCCTTGATAATAATAAATGGTGGCTGAAATTAAGGCTAGACCTAAATTCTTTACTTATGAGTAATCTTGTCAACTTCTCGTGATGTGATGAACCATTGTTCAGTTCTTCCATCCACTGTTTATGGCTTCCTGCAGTTGTCAATCATACAGGGTAGTCCACTTCAGATGGAGCCACTAGGTGACTGGAACATGCTTTAAACTGTTGTGTATACTGATGTGTTCCGTTTCTTGTCTTGGTGTTTTCATTTTAGCTTTAGCATTACCATTTGCCTTTAGTTTGTAGAATAGCCATAGCCATAGTTCTTGTATTTCGGTTTGGGTTTCACATTGGCTGTTTATAATGAAGAAACCACACACTATTGCAGAGAAGTCTGCACTTTTCCTCAATTTGTGCCAGAAATTGTGCTATTTAGCTGCATGAGTTGTGAGCTTACCACCTTGTGCTACTTTTTCAATATTGTTAGTAAAGTAATATTGCTGAGAGTAACAGTAGATTCCCCAACTAGAGAACTTCTGCTAACCAGACGGAGGCAGAGCAACCACAGCCTGAGCAGTGCCCTTTGCACAGTACTGACTGACTTGCTATTACAGGACTGCCAGGGAGACTCATAATAGGTCAGGAATGTTATATTAAGCAATATTTTTAATCATTTCTTAACATAAAAGTCCACACTGTACCCATAACATTTAGTTGCATATCCATTTAATGAGAAATGAAATTCAACAATTATCTGCATTATTAAAAGCAGTTTGCTTTCCATGAAAACGAAGGATGAAGGAACTAGACACTAGAAAAACAAGTCAACAAAATTCAACCCATACAAACACCTATCAGAAATTTCAGACTTTCTGGAAGTGGAGTGGTACAAGACAGCACTCTTCTTCACCACCATCAAAACACCAACTGAGGCAAGTTTTTTTTTTTCCCTCCAGTACAGTTCCAGAGACTGTATAATCAATGCCCAGAAGCAGTGAAACTGTTCTGGCAGCTTATTATGGCCCAACCTATTCTAAAACCTCTAATTTTGTTTCCTTTATTTTTTCACCAATCTGCATGTAGTAATCCTGCAAACTTAAATCTATCTAAAATGAATTATGTGGAAGTGCTGAGGAATAAACCTCATCCTTATTTTTGCTTTAATATGGAACAGGACTGATCAGACTGACCAGTTCAACCTCATGCGTCCAAAAACTGCTGTCATTTGAGAGTTCTGATGAAGGATCAAAGCCATGGCCTCTTCTTTTTGTCAGTCAGGGTGACCGGAGAGGCAGAAGCCCATCTGTTCTCATCCAGAAATAGAACTGATTTAATCATACTGGGGAAACTGTCCTTCAGTTTCTTTCTGGATATCATACATAACATTTAACAAAACAATGTAATAAAGCTTCTTTGTGAATTTGTTTTTTGATAAAACCACTATACAAATTACATTGAAATTAAAGTGAACATTGATTTCTTTGGCAAAAAGCTAGCTTTTATGAAGACATTCAAGTCAAAACAGAACATTCTTGTAAATGAAGGCATAAAATTGTTAACATTTACAGAAGACTTCAAGCACAGTATGGTTATGAGACACATTTGAGTGGTATTTTTTTTTTCAGAAGGTTGTACATCCATTAATGGTGATCCCAGCCAAGGTGGCTTGGAGTCCATGGCATTCATTCCCATGAACTTCCAGTGCGTGAAACACATGATCCTGAAAAATCGTCAAATAACTTTTCACCAACTTGTGGAAGGGACACGTCTGTCTGTGGGAACTGTACACAAAACTAACACCACTTGTACATTACAGGAACCCTGCTGGGAGTTATTGTCACATCCCCATACAGTTCTGACCATACTCTAAGCCACTTCCACATGTTTGGGCATGAAGCAGGCAGCCCGGTCATGGATCTGCTGTGCTGAGAAAACTTTCTATCCTGATGGTGTCCGAACACTAGTGAAACACTCATATAAGTGCATTAGTGAAATACAGAAAAAATAGGTTGTATATACTCTCATAACTGTGTTTTGTTATTCTGTATGATAAAAAGTGCTGGTTTAACTTGAACATATCTTGCATTCCCCAAACAGTAAGGAATGGCTATGTACAGTATACACAAGGAACCATTTGGAATGGCGGCTCTATAAACCGAGGCATTTATCAATTTGGGTCCAGTTTGTATGAAAAATATGGCAAAAGTACAGTATGGCTTTAGTTTGCTGTTATATATAAATAAGTAAATAAGTGTTTAGGTCAAGCTACCTAATGTAAGCAAACCACTCATGATAGTGGGTTATGAACTTACAAAATTGCCTTAAGAAGATTTTGCCTTCGTTTTGGCAGTGCAATGCAGACAACTGTCCATTCTCGTGTTAAACTATTGCAGACTGCAGTGGAACTCTAAGGGGCAGTGGGAGTTGAACATGACTTTCTTGATGAAATCAGGACTAACAGTGCATGAAAGCAGGGGCTTGGCTTTTTCTCGTCCCATGCCAGAAAAATGCTGTTAACCTGAGGCACTGAAGCACGGGTGGGAGTTGTATGCCTGCCAAGAGTCTGGAAGCAGGAACGGCACATCATTGGATGAAATCAGGTGGCTGATTTATCACCCAGTGCATCATCTCTTCACTCCTCATGCAATATTGGTCAACACTAGACATTGTCCTGTCATCTCAGCCAGTGTGTTTGATTTTTCGCCCAGGTTTGGTCAGAATAGAGGACGTGAGTGTGGACAGGGAAGCAAAGGGAATAATGGTGGAGCACATGGGTGCTTGGAACGATTAGGCAGCTAATGAGGCAAGTGAAAAGCTGTTTATTGCAGTGTGAGGGGAAGCAAAAAGCCAAGCTTTAAAAAGTCCTTCTGTTCCTACGTTTATAAGTCAATATCAAGCCGGAATTCTTTTTTTACTGCCCTAAACACACTTTGGTCCAGTTTTCACATGGAGGTAACATCCTGATGATCTGACCAGAGACAAATATACTATTTCCCTTTATTAAGTTTACATTCTCTTGTAAATTTTTCAAATTTGTCCAAAAATATTTTTCTAATTTTCAAAATCAAACTTGTTAGTGTGATCTAACCAAATAGCTTACTGCATGGCTAATCCTGTAATAATATATGACAAAATTAAATAATGTAAAATACACAATTAAGATCCACTTACTTTTTACCATGATTAATTACTGTAGATGCTCCAAATACTTATTTAAAGCAGAATGCTTTTCCTTTTTTAAGTCTCCCAATTCTTTATTTGTCACATAAATACTATATGTGTATATATATATATATATATATATATATATATATATATATATATGTGTGTGTGTGTGTGTGTGTGTGTGTGTGTGTGTGTAGAGTGAAATTATTTTATATAAAGCATTAGTTTCACTTTGACACAAATAGAAGTAAATAAAATTTAACAACTCTGCGTGAGAAGACGAGCAAATCATTTTTCATCCGAATAATCTAATGTTTGTGCCTTTGACAAAGATGAATTGACTTTGCAGAGTGAAAAGACAGATAAATAATTGTTCATCTGAGTAATGATTTTTGGAGCCCTTTGTTGGCATTTCTACTTTGATTCCATGAATGGTTTGACCTTGGGAACATTGAACTTTTCACACTTTTGTTTAGTCAGGCTGAATAATGAGGATCCTGTCCTATCATGAGAGTGCACTCCATTTCACAGCTAATGTAAGTGAAGTTTAACGCAAAGAATTGAATAACTAATTTATTTTAGTTTGTCAATATTGTCAACAGATTATCAAAAATAATACTTTTGCATGCATTGTTTTCTGCATTTACATGCTAAGCACTTATGTTCCCAAAAAGTCACTACTGTAATTATGCTTTTGAATCGGTGTTACCAAGTTGGCAGCATATGTCCATAAAAGAAAATTTGTCTGTGCTTTACTTTAAAATGCTTATATGTTTACAATATTTAAAAAAATACAATAAAACATTATATATTTAATTTCCTAAAAAAATAGGCAATAATGTATTGAAAAAATCTAATCTAGAAATACTAGAAAATGAAAGGCAGTACTATACTCTAAATTGTGTTATAGTAATGCATTATAATTCTAAAACAGAGTAATAAACTGTAAACTTTTAGCTGCCAGTTAATTATTGTAAATTTAAAGATGTAAAGCCTGAATAATAGTATCAATGTAACTTTTTTAATGATAAATTATTCATATGTAGTCTTATAAAGATTCAATTTCAACTTTAAAATCAACTGGATACTGTCTTGTGTGCATGGGTAAACAATCCTGAGGTCTTTCATCAAAGTCCCCTAGTAACATATGATGTAGTATTGATTTCTTCTTCTCACCTTATGCACATGTTCGACCCAAGGGTCATCCTATAGAGCTATCTGCTTAACAGCTTTTCACAATCTTCTGAGGTACAAGTTTCCAAAGCCAGCAATAGCTTCTCATTTATTCTCATCCTGTATATTTAACCTGGATGAATATATTTGTAGATGAGTGCCTTTTTTCATAGTATAATGTAGATCACTGTGACATCTGTTATCTTTGAGTCAGCCTTCACTCATGAGCACTGATAGTTTCATTCTCACCTTAATAACTATGTTATCTCTATACTGTGCATCATTGTGCATTTTTTCACTTCTGCTTGATAAAAATGAAACAGATCTCTGTTTTTCTCCCACAGGCTCGGTATCTCCTTAGGTGTTATCTCCTCTTTCACCTCTCCAGCCACTGGTTGAGTGGATTCGCACACCATTACACAAACTGTTTGCTGCTGAGAGAGTTGGCTTTTTGAGAACACGCTGCTCTGGGATTAGAGTTAGTAAACCCCTTAGGTTAGCCTAAGGAGCCATGCTGCAAGACTCACACTTATGCAGTTATGCAGTGTCTTTCCCTTAAAATACTGTATGAAAATGGGCACCTAATGTTTTACTGCTTTGGAATTAACCATTCATTGTAAGACCTGGACATCTTGTGCTCTGGCATTGCATACTCACCTGACATTGGATACATGTATTTCAGTTGCTAACTACTGTCAGTAAGTAATGTACAAGGTGATATTTTATATTTACATGGAAATCACTACAAATTATTATTAATGTTATATTAGCAATTTTTTTTCCTGTGCATTAGAATTGTCGAGTATACTGATTTGTGTTTAGATCAAAACCATGTGACTGGTCCTCCATTTAATTTAGAGCACCAGAAAATTAATGTTCGGTTGTCTTCAAAATAAATCCAAATATGTGTAATGTGGCAACTCAATATAAATCAGTCTTTATTACTGGTGCTTTACCAACAGATATCAATCAGACATACCATCCACACCATCACTAGTAGAACTGAACAACATTGATCACCACCTATACACCAGTAAACTGGTGACAGGATCATGTGCACAATTCAGCAAAAGTCACAGAAAAGTCAATACTAGCCACAATAGAAAGGCACCAGAACACACAGTGCATCACTGACCACCGCACATAGAGTCTAGCAAAGAGCCGAAAGATCTCTCCAGATCCCAATCCGATTGAGCACCCATAGGATGCATAGGACAAATAAGTCTGATCCACAGAGACCCCACTCCTCAATCTCAAAATATCGATTGCTAACATCTTGGTACCTGCCAGACACTACAGCACACCGCTTAGGCCCTGGGGAGCCCGGGAGACCAAAGGGAAACCCAATACAGTAGGTAGTTTTAATGTTATGGCTGTGTATATGGATCAGTGTATATAGATTTCGTTGATCTCATCAACACTATCTGTTTTTTCTAGTCTAACTAACATAGTCTCTAGTCTCTAGTATTTTTTACCCAAATCACACATCTACCCTGTGTGTTTAGGCAGATAAGCATAAATCTGGTAAATGTTTTTGATGTTCATAGAAAGTTAAAACTATCATTCAAGTTATGTTTGACCTCAGTGCCATTCTCTTTTTTGCTTTACAAACCCGCAGAGCATCATTTGTATGCCTAAGATTCAGCTCACTTCATTCTCAGTCTGTCCACTGTGTGTCAATCATTGACATGGGCAATAGAAGACTGAGAAGTCAAAGTCTGAATTTTCCTTCATTGCATTTTCAAATGACTCTGTAATCACTTATTAAGGGATTGGCAATGTATGCATAATATGCATAATATGTGTGATTTCCAAAAGATGTTATGTTTATTCAGGCCTGCTCTGTGGTGGGAATTTTTTAATGGGTAGAAAGAAAGAAAGAAAGGGTGTTAAATTAGTAGTAGTACAAGATTTGTGTTTAAGCTAGGTCTAATATTTGTAGTTTTGGATCACAGTGAGAATGTATGTGTGTCACTATGTAACTACATTTTTGTTCAGTAATTAGATTGCATTCTTTTTATTTGATGTTTTTTTTTGTGTGTTTTTTTAAATAAAATTTCTTTGTGTGTGTGTGTGTGTGTGTGTGTGTGTGTGTGTGCACTGTGATGGATGGTACTGGCTTTTCCGTCCAGGGTGTACAGCCTTCTTTAAAATGTTTGCGCTATTCAAATGTGTTACTATAGATAATAGTGTCATTACCATACTGTGCTTGAAGTCTTCTGTAAACGTCAGTTGGTTTTTATGCCTTAATTCATGAGAATTTTCATCACAAGTTTTACAGTAATTTGACTTCAAGGGCACTCTTAATTATTTCTGGTATCTCTATCAGAATATCTCAAATTTTGATGACTTTTTTTTTTTTTTTTGTTAACTTGCAGGTAACCAGTCGAAATTGTCATCCACTGTAACATTTTATCCATAATAGAGTAGATGAAAATGGTGGCATTTAATTGAATAAAAATGCTTTTGTTATATTTAACAATTCAGATAGCAAGACAAATATAACCTAATATACCCAAGAAAAAAACATTACTGTCAAATCCTAAGGTATTACATGTATATAATGAGACATGCATTAACACTTGGATTATCAGCATCATTATCAGTTTCTGTCTCCATCGTCTGAGGTACTGGTCACAGCATTTGGAGAACCCAGAGCCTCAAACTCTCAAAAATCTTTCTGGAGAAATAATCATTTGTTTTTGCAATGATCAAGGATTTTTCCAGGATTAAGATTTTTTCTTTGGCATGTTACCACAAAAATTGTACATTTTATAACATAAGTGTTCTGCATTGTCTAAAACATGTGGAAACAAATGGATGTACTTCTGAATAGTTTTCATTCTCATCTTATTTGCCACCACACAGACATGTATTTGTCAGTCAGGAGTCAATGGTATGAGGGAGTGTGCATGTAAAATGACTGAAGGAGGACACCTGAAAGTCTAGCTGTCTACTTGTGTGTCAGGAGTCAGAGCCTGTTTCCTGCTCCTCGCTGTCCACGGTGACACACTTACTGTACCAACCTTATCTCTACTCTGTTAGAAGTCAGACCTGGTTTGGCTACTGATAGGATGTGACGTTCTTTCTCTGCATTGATTTTGACTGGGGAACAAGATCAGCCAAGCTGTGTGCATAGCAGGGTCACAAAGTGGGTGAAAAGGTTGGAGACCTGTCAGAAATCATGCCTGTCTTCACAATTTCTAATGCATTATTCAGCCTGTCAAAGGTAATACCTCTTTCTTTACTCAACATGCATTTTAAATTGTCTCATCGTGTTGCTTGTCAAAATTTACATGGCTTTCATAATTTTAATTACGAAAGCCGTGTAAACGTTTAAGCCAAGTGTAATGACAAAAATCGGCCCAAAATATGGTTTCTCCTTAAAAATCAGCATTTGCAGTAATTACTATATAATAGAAATAATACAAAATACAGAGATGTGAGAAATTAAGTAGAACAGCTGGCTTTTTTTGTGCTGTGTGAGGGATTTTATCACAAGGTTTGATTCCATAGAGTTATACAGACTGATCACCTTATGCTGAAACATCTGGACAGCTGTGGTCTCTTCCAAGATGACCCCATCAGTGGCACACATGGGCTCAGTAAATAATTTGATGAGAATGATAATGATGTATATCATATTGTTTGACCTTTATAGTCACACTTATGAGAAACTTTGTACTGGCATGTTGGACATTGCTGACCACCTTCTCAAGAATTCCAAAAAAAAAAGTCTTCATCCCAAAGAAAATTGAAGTTACTTTTGGATTGTGGCAGGAAACTCACAAAGCATGGGGATAACATTCACATACTGTACAATGACCAGAAGTGAGATTCAACCCCCCCCCCAACCCTTTAGAGGCAGGATGAGAGTGTTAACCATTAAACCAACCACCAATTTGCAAACACACAAAGAAACAAACAAACAAACAAAATAATTCATTCATTCATTCATTCATTGCTGTGTTTTTTTCTCAGCAGAATAACTGTATCCCTTTACCATGTCAGAACATTTATGTTTACTCTATCAAAGGGGTCTACATCAGCGCATTTTGTCTTAACTGGCTCAGATTTCTCACCCTCATTCAAATAGTCCCAAAGAAGGCAATGAATCTGAAGGAACACTGAAAGTGTATGGTTAAGAATCACCTGAACTTCTAAAGCAAGATGCAGGTTTGGGAAGATATGGTGCACCACCCAGCTAATACTTAAACAATTAAATTCCTAAATAAGATACACTTTGTATACCAACCTCGTTTCTTCTTCTTAATCTTTTCTTCATCTTTTTAAACTGCTGCTCATGCAGCATTACAAGACAATGTACCCCACTCTGACTATCTGCCCTATCTGCTCTCTTCTCCGTGCATACTGTAAGCTCTCAAATGCCCCTTATTGTCTGTGTGATTGACAGGGCAGAGAATGTTTGCCTTCCCTACTGCCCCTGTGAACTTAGCAATTTTGCTCCCTTTGCTCTCAATCCATGGATACTGTGCCATTGTTGGGATTCAAACTTGTGATCTTCCAAAGATAGGTCAAATGTTTTTCAGCTGTACCACTGGTGAGATTAGTCTTTTGGAGTCTGTAAGATAATGTGACAGATTATTCTTGTGACATTTCCTTCTGGCTTATCAACTGGAATCTGGCTAAGATCCATTTTTCATGTTTTTTTAAAGCCTGGGTTTACTTCACCTCTTTGACCACCTGACTTTTTGCTTCCACATTTGTGGTATTTATTTATATTTATTTTTAATATTTTATTACTTTTTATATTTGGTTCTATTCTATTTCTTTTTTATGGCGGTATAGGAGTGAGATAGTCATAAAACAGACACTTTGAGGTCAGAAAGAAACAGTTTTTTTTTTTTTTTGGAGTTGCGCTGCATGGAGTGGCACAACACGGAGTGTGACATTTGAAATCTGAGTGTGCAATGGTATTTTCAAGCTTATTTTGGTCACAAATTGTGTTTGCCTCTCAAAACCCAATATTAGCACAGGCAACAGAACAAAATCTAACTCTTATTTAAGCTAAGGCATAAAATGTCCTGTTGCATGTGTGTATATGTGTGTAAAAATATCCTATTTATGTAAATTACCCATAATAGCTAGGCCACTTAACTAAATACAACTTGACTAAACTAAGTCAAAATGTGACTGAGCCAACTGATATATAGCAGCAAAAATACATATTATATAGGATATTTAATGTAATAAATTAAAATGAATTAAACACTAGCCTGTGGCTTGGTGGCATAGTGGTTAGCACTGTGGCCTCATACCTTCATGGGTAAGGGGTTCGATTCCCACCTTAATCTGTGTGAATGGAGTTTGCATGTTCTCCCCATGTCTTCCCAGTTTGCTGCTTTCTTTCCACAGCCAAAAAACATGCAGATTAGGCTAATTGGCGTTCCCAAATTGCCCAAAGTGTGTGTGCTCTGTAATAGATTGGCACCCTTCTAGGGTGTACTGGTCCTTTTGCCCAAAATCTCCTGGATATGCTCCAGGGATCCTTCGATCCTGTACAGGAAAGTGGTATGAGAAAAAATTATGAATAAACACTGGCCAAATCTAGGATAGTACTGTTATCTGTGCCTCATGAACATTTTAGCAAGAAGCGCAGCAAGATGAAAAGGCAACCACTTTCAGTTAGATTTTTTTTTAAAGCAGCCGGTGCCAAAAAGAATCATAAATTTACATCTACATTTAGGCATTTGGCAGATCCAGAGCGATTTACAAAAGTGCTTTGAAGTTTACGTCATTGGATAGATGGTTACACCTGGTTACTAGGTTACTAACTAAGTAGCATCTGTCAAACACTGTTTTTTTTTTTTGTTTCTTATAGGGGAGATTATCCCAAGTACTGAAAAAAACAGATATGTCTTAAGTCATTGTTTAAAGATTGCCAAAGACTCAGCTGTACGGACAGCTACAGGAAATTCATTCCACCACGTACAGTAGGGTTAAGTGAGGTTAACTCAGGTTTAATGTCTATTTATTTCATATCTTACTTTATTTACATGTCTTTTCTAAATATTTTGAATGTTATTCATGCAAAAAAATATGATTAGTGTTGGAAATATTGGTCATATTTTTGGGTGGCTGAAATGGATTATCTGCAATTACATTATTTCCTATGGAAAAATGTGATTCGCAATACGAAATTACGCCTTAAGAACTCGCTTTGAAATGGATTAAATTTGTACCACTGTAAAAGGCTAAAATGAAAATCTCTGTGGTTCACTGAGGGAAATGAGAAAAGCTATCTCTTCCTTTTCCTTTCATCTATGTTTTTTTAATTTGTTAAACAGACAATCTCTTTCCCTGCTTTCTCTGCTTGTATAATAAAACCAGCAACATACACCTCAATTTTGGTTCCTAAAGCATTTTTTAAGGTTTTCTAATTAACCACTGTTACACAAGAACTCTGAACAACATTCAAATAACCTATTTACAGATAAATAATTTTTTAATAATTGCTCCAAATGGGTTGGAATGAAGATTGGTGCTGCATTGAATAATCCCAGTACCAGCAGCTCACAACAAAGACAGCAAATGCATTAATAAACCGTTTCCTATTCGCGCAGGAAAGTCTAATCTAATCTTAAATAAATCCAAAGGTATTACTGCACTGAGTTTTAAGGGCTGTATTTTTGACTTTAAGGTGTGCAGTGAGGATTCAATCTATCTGTATTCACACAGCTGTCTTCTGAAATCTCTCAGACAGTCCTATAGACTTCAGAGAAAGTTGCATGACAGTTACACATGTGAGGTGGTGTTGCAGTTAATCACAGCTCTTTTCTTAAACTTTAATGGCATTTTCTCACACAATATCACCACAAGAAAGCAGTGTTCAGTTTAACACTGCCATCCAACAATTTCAGGTAACAACAATAGGCCATGCTGAAATATATGCCTTGGGATGTAAATATCAAAGGTCATTTCAATGTCAATGTTAAATCTACTGTATATATACAGTATAGGGCAATAGTGATTAATTAGTATAGATTATAGACTGCAGACGATAAAGAAGGTAACACCTTAACCTGAGACAATGCTTATTTCGAGGATTATTTTTTAAACTTGTCACGGCATGCGCCTGTGATGGGCATGCACCTAATGTTCCCCGCTCCCTGCTTACTCTGTAGGCTCCCTACGTAGGCAGTATCCCCCTTCTGCAGGTCCGCGAAGGGCCGGCTGGTGACAGTTAACGTTAATAGACCTCGGGCTTTCTCCGCATTATAAAGGCAAAGCACGGTGTTTATTCTGGGGTCCGGAAGCAAAGCAAAAGTAGCGCGCGGTGGATGTTATTAAAGAGAGTGGCACGCAAGTGAGGTGATGTGACGTGCCTCAGAGACTTTAAAAAAGGAGACCGGAAGCCCGCCGTCATGTGATCGAAGCCAAGGTGGACAAAGTGTTACAAGCCGACATAATTGAGGACTCGACGAGCCCCTGGGCGAGCCCGATCGTAGCAGGTACCCAAACCGGACGGGACACTCCGTCTTTGTAATGACTTCTGCCGGCTAAACCAAATCTTCAAATTCGATGCATACTCACTGCCACAAGTGGATGAACTCGTCGAGCGACTAGGCAAAGCCTACTTCGTATCTACGCTGGATCTGACAAAAGGGTACTGGCAGATGGCACTCACGCCGGAGGCAAGAGAAAAAAAAAATGAGCATGGCCACTGATAGTACTCCTCCCTTTCTGGTTACACGGGGCCCCGCCACCTTCCATGGATTAATGGATATCGTACTTCATAAATACTGTCTCTAAGCCGCCGCATACCTTGATGTCATAATTCAGTCGAGCAGTTGGGACGACCACTTCTTCCACCTCCAACAGGTGCTCGGAGAACTTAGGAATGCCGGGTTAACGGCTAACCCAAACAAGTGCCACCTTGGCTTAACAGAGGCACAATACCTGGGTTATCGCATTGGACGAGGATTGCTAAAATAAAAAGAAGAAGTACTTAATTATCCCTGTCCAAAAACAAAAAGACAGGTGCGTGCATTTTTAGGGTTAGCTGGCTATTATAGAAGGTTTGTGCCTAACTTTTCCTCTCTCTCAGCCCCCCTCTCAGACCTGCTTCGAAAAGGACAGCCCGAAAGATAAAGTGGACGGAGGACACAGAGCGAGTGTTTCAGCTACTAAAAACCCACAAGCTCTCGCCATAAAGTGGGCAGTAAACAAACTCAGTTATTACTTAACAGGGCGGCACAGATCAAGGTACACCATTTGTTTCAAAATTAATGTGTCATCTTTGTTGGCTGTTGCAGTTGAAGACGCTCCGCACCTCAGTCTACCATCCTCAAACAGGTAGAGCAGTTTAATCAAACACTGTAAAGAATGTTGAGGCATGTCACAGAGGGAGATGCTCGGAACTGGAATCAGCTCCTCCCATACGTGCTGACACTGGGTTCACACCTTTCGAGCTCCTGTTCGGGAGAAGTCCCCGGGGATTGCTTGATGTGGCAAAAGCGGCATGGGAGTAACAGCCCTCTCCATTTCCCTCTGTGGTCGAGTAAGTACAGGACATGCAGACAAAAATTCAAGCTGTGCTCCCAATTGTACGTCAACACATGTAAAAAGCCCAGGCCGAGCAACAAAAGTCTTATAACCGACCGGCACAGTCGCATGAGTTCGTACCCGGAGTACTACTTCTGGTACCCAGGGCCAACTGTAAGTTCTTGGCCCGGTGGCAAGGCCCCTTCACAGTTATCGAGTGGGTCGGACCAGTGAACTACAAATTACAACAGCTGGGTAGGCAAAAGAAAACAGAATTATACCACATTAATTTTCTGAAAAAAATGGATTGAACCAATGCCGCATGTTTCAGATTTGGTTTTCAGATTTGGCACTGATGATGGACCTGCACGTGCACACATCCACTCTTTTCCTTCCACTTTTATTTCTTCCTCCCTTCTTTAACCTTTCCCTTCCCTTTTTACCTAAATAAAATTACCCTTCTTCCCCTAAGACCTCGCCTCGTGTCCGTGTGTCTGTGGTGCCACCCGTGCAAAAATGTTCAAACCCGTTACAAACTGTGAAAAAAATAACTTAAGTTTAACGACCAATCATAGAAAACTCTTAAATAGAACTTAAACAGGAATGCTAACATAAACCAGGTGATAGCTCTCTGTGCCAGGGTCATGTGATTTGAAGTCCAAGGAAGCTGAAATTGGCCCTGAAGTGACAAGTAGATTTGATTAAATATTGCAGTGGCTTATGCTGCTCTTGTTCAGGTGAATTCCTGCACTGATGATGTGACAAAACCACTAAAAGTAATTTTCCACACTCCCTCCCCTCCACTCCCCTCTCCTCTCCTCCCCACCATAACCATGATCTTGCAATTCAGTTAATTTGTTCAGCTAAGCAAACCACATGCATGGCTTTTATCAGAGGAGCCTGTTGTTGCTCTCCAGTGGTCACATGAAACTAAAATAAAATGAAGTCCTCCAGCATACAGTATGTTAAATAGCCTTATAAACCATAAGCATGATTGAGTACTAAAATGTGTTCCCTGCCTTCTATACAGGCATGATTCATTCAAACTGAACCCTCCAGGGTCAAATACTTAATCTCCCTCTTAAACATTGTTAAGTGTCAGTGGACAAAGTGTGGTGCAGGGAAGGAAAGATTTCAGAACATTTATCCTGAGTTCAGCAGCCTTGAAATGCCATTTAGAGGTTTTATTGTGCATTTCATAAAAGGTCGACATCGCTCATTGGGAAGTGGCAGTGTGCTGGACTGAGAGGCTGCTCACATTGCTTATTCCACATATGCCCTCCATATGAACATTTTTCTTACACCATGACAGTTGTGATACTCTTATGCACAGCTGTTCTCATAACAGACATATGCATGTAAATCTGTGTTCATTATGAAGTGTGACTACATAAAAAATGTTTGATTCATTTGTCAGGAGGAGTACTAAATGCATATGCAATTGCAATTCCTCCTGGATAGACCAAACCATGGGGCATAAGGTGAGCCTGGGACATGACGCGGGTCAGCCCGCTTGATGGACAGGTTAGATCCATAGCTGCTTACTTCTGATTGAACCGTCCCTATGGACTAAAAACACAAACACTGGAAGTCGAGTAAATATCCGATGAACACTTCGTTCTAACTTGATTACGTCTAAGCAAAAGCAGGCACGGACTGACCTGCCAGCATTTACAGAATGCCATGCATATCCTCTCCAGTTTTCTGCAAATCCCAGCCTACCATGTCAGCAATGATGGATGAACAAGTGAAAAATAGCTTTACTGGCAGCCCAGCAAGTGACAGTCCTATATTTAAGTAAATCTCTTGAGAAATATACAAGTCTGCTTTCTCCCAAGGACATCTATGAGCAAAAACAGGGTAGAGCCAGGTGGATAAAGATGGAGAAATTGCAGTTTCCACTTTAGCTGTATGAGAAACCACACTGGTCATAAATATACCACAACTGAAACACATCAGGTATCATCACTCCACCGACATTTCCTAAACTGCATTCTTATATAATATTATCTCTCTCTCTCTCTCTTTCTCTCCCTGCATGTGTGCATGAGTATGACTGTGTGTGTCTTCCCTCATTTCCTGCTTTGTAGACTTTTAAACTACTGTAGAGTCATGAGGCATGGGTGGATTGCTTATGCTAAGTTGCCCCTAGGTTTGATGACTGTGTGATGTGTTTGTGTTTTGTGGATACAGTACTATATGTGAGAGTGATGGAGAGTGAGGAGCCTGGTACTGTATGTGTGATGGAATTGCATCATATTAAAAGGTGTTCCCATTTTGACTAAAATACAGCAGTTCTTTAACATGAATGAATTAATTTCCACTGAGAATTTTCCCGCATGTAAAACTCCAAGACAACCAAGTGGAAGGAGAGTTTTATTGTTGTTGCTTTTATTAACAACTACTTGTACATTTAAAAGAACTTCATTCATACAGTAACTAAAGGCTACAGAGATACCTTCACATGCTTTACACTAACTACTTTTACACTGACAAACTTTTATAGTCACTGACACTTTATGGAGCTACAGTACTGTACCTCTATGCCTCAACTGCAAATCTGGCCTTGGATTCTCACCCATAGCCTTGTGTCCTTTTCTTTGCCAGCATTCTGCCCTTCAAAGCATCACTGCCAGGATAAATGCAGAGTTTAATCACTCATCTCCATTCATCCATGATCACATTACCTGGGTAAGAGAGAGGCACTGATATCTATTCACACAATTAAATCATCAAAGATTCCTTCTCCCTTTTGTGTTCATCAATTATGTTGTGTTAAGGTGAATACCTTCTGGAGAGACGTTTTAACAACATGTCAGGGATTAGTCAAGAAAATTTCTAATTTCTTAAAATATATCTTCCATTTTTCCTTTTAAATCCTGATTTCTCGTTAGTAATGATGATATTAATTTTCAACAGTATTTTATAATGGCAATCGGCAATATAGTTTTATTTTAGGATAGCCATTTCCCTCTTTACGGCATCGTCTTTACTGTCACCGTATCAGAAGTTTGCAATAAAGTTAAAAGAAGCCGCTTGTTCCAAAAGAGCTCCATCAGAAGAGCACGGACAGCCTGTTAAATATGTCCTTAAATATATACCCCTTTGGCCAAAACATCCAGCATGTGATCAGAATAAGACGGAGGGTAGTATTGTACACGTGTGGCTGTCTTGCAGTGTGGCAATTTGACATCTCAGGGTGCGTGTTTAGAGCCGAGTTCAATCCATCAACATGGCCAAAGAACCATCTTTTAAGAACGGAGTCCTCTCCACATCCCAGCATGAATGTTTATTCAGGCCTAGCAAGGAAACTTCAAGAAAGGACTGCTACAAGCATGCCCTTACACGTTTGTTATATGACAAGCATGAGTAAATTAGATTTTTGAGGCTCTGATGTGGTGCAAAATACATCTTTTATTGTTCCTGCACAAGTCAGTGCTTTTTTTTTTTTTTTTGTGCTTCTCTTGACATTTTTTACGAGATTTGCCGGTCGTACACAAGATATAAAAACATCTCTCATTAGAATTTGTACAGTATATAGTGCAGTGCTCTTCATATGACAAAAATATCAATGGTCTCTTGCCTTCCACTCCTATTTTCCGTTCATCTTGTAGAGAATATGATGTAATTATGTCAAACTCTGTGAAAAGCAATTATCTTACTGATTGGGTTCTCTGTGAAAATTCTTTACAATACAACAATTGGCTTTGTCACTTTACTGGAGTGACATCATTGAGTTAGTGCTATATGAAACAGGGTTGCTTGTGATCAGTGTGTTCATGTTTCTGTGTGGAGGTTACTGTTAACCCTTAGTAGTGGTTTGTTCTGATATCTATCAATAAAGTCAATCAAATTCAAGCTGGGAGATTGTTGGTAAAAGGTGACACTGTTGCTATTGATGCTAGAAGCACTTATTAATGCAGATGAAATTATCCTCTTGCATTGAGTCACCATAGGTTTGCCAAAAAAAAATGCAATGTACAGCAATCAGCAAGAGAGTGCTGCAATTTATATTAAAGCATTCGAAAGCACGTTACAATACTGCCAGTTGCCATTGTCTTCAGAGGATCACTTTATCTTCATTCCATAAAAAAGAAGCAGAGATGTCAGCTAGCAAGGTTCAGTTTGTCAATGTCAAATTGTTTACATACAGTACTAGGGAAATGCAACCTGTTACCATTAGAATTATATATGCTAATCTGGCCATGGAAAAGATTTTTAAAAACATCTAAATTATTGGTCTGCATCAAGTAAATCAAAAAATCGCTAAGGATATTGCTAAAATTACATGAATTTAGCAGTGTTGGGGACATTACTGATAAAAGTAACTAGTTCGAGTACTTTTCCATTGCAGAAAATGAACGCTCCTCTGTGATTCCTCATGCATGTTGTTTTAGTCAAGACCTTTATAATTAGTTTACCATAATCACTCAGCAAAGTTTGGCCCATAATCTGTTAACTACTAATACCCGTTTCACGCGGTGGCCATAAGTACGGTTCATCATGTCTCACCGCAAGTTTTGGCGCTGTGATTACGTTTTCATCTTTCCACGCAAAAGATTAAACGTATAATTTTAACATGTGAAACATGTAAAAAAAAATGCAAATGCGTATCCCAATTCACATGCACGAAAAAATTAACACACTACCGTTCAAAAGTTTGGGGTCACTTTCTAACTCCATGATTGTTCCTGATTTTTATTTCTTTCTACATTGT
>JAQMYJ010000004.1:11515970-11528447 GCA_030014305.1 Clarias laeviceps
CCTGTGAGGTTGATCCCTCCTTTAGTCGGCTTTTGCCGCCACGAAGCTTGTGCCCGAAATTATTGTTCTTTATTTGTTTGTGTTTTATTTCATTTTTTTCGTTGTGTGTACACAGAGTGCCGTGTCCTTTTTTTAATAGTGCGTGATTGCTATTTTGATATTCAGCATTGTATGCTACGGGATGTTTTAATTTGTTTTATAATAAAGTTTGTACATTTGTATCCTTGTCTCTCGTTTACTAGCCTAGTGAACCTCTGTTCCTTATGGGTGTTATTTCCCCGGTTAATTTCGGGGTGGCGTAATCGGGTCTACTAAATTTTATATTCATTTGCCCTACCACGGCGTTGCCACATATAATATAATTATACATATTCGGGGGCGGGGCTTGTAGACATGGGGCTTTCATACACACACTAACGGATTGGGAATGCCTGCTGTCAGCTCACGTATTACATAAATTGTTTGAATAACGGATAAAATTTTTGAAAAGATAACTATCTAACACGTTAGATTACTCGTTACATCAAAAAAGTGGTCCAAGTACTCTAATGCGTTACTTTGTAACACGTTACACCCAACACTGGAATTGAGTTATAATGCATTAACACCTTTAAGGATAGTACTGAACAGTCAACTTTACAGAAGAATTGGGGTCAGAAAAAAATCATGATTGACCATAACCCATCATAAGTTATGAATGACTATGGTCTATCAACCTGCTTAGGAAATTCCACCATCTTGGATCATAATACACCGTGGATATTGAGGACCACTGAGATGATCATCAGGGTCTTTCTTCCCTCCATTACAGAGATTTACAGCACACACTGCATCCGCAAAGCCACCAGCACACAACCTTCACATAAACTATTCACCCTCCTGCTGTAGAGAAGCATTTGGACCCACACTGTGTAACAGTTTCTTCCACTAAGCTATAGACTCCTCAGCATTCAGGTACTGGACTGACAGTTTTAACATACACACACACACTCACAGACACTAATAAAGATGCAATTTTTTATTACTTTCCTACAACCATTGGAAACTGTACATTTGCACATGTGCAATTTACTTTATCCTGTCTTATAGTCTATTTCAATTATATAGTCTCATGTAGTTCTGTGTTCCCTGTGATGATTTTTCACCCTGTCCAGGGTGAATGAATGAATGAATAAAATGTAGTTCTGTGTTGTTTCATGCAGCACCATAGTCCTGGAGGAATATAATTTTGTTTTATGTTGTACTATACCAGCTGTTATGGTTAAAATTGCAATAACAAGCTAATAAAAGGCCAATTAATGCTCTTTATATTATAGTGTGTAATCATTAATATTATGAAGTAGCCACTCTGACACTATTGCCAGCTTTATTTCAAACAACTTTATGAAAAACAGTTTAATATGTTATAATTTTTATGGGAAGATCAGTACACAGTCACATTATCATTACATTCTCCATTTTCAGAAAGTCTTCAGGACAGTGAGCACTTTACATTGAAATTTTACTGTTATGTAACAAGCTGCAATTTCTGGAGGAAAAGAGCTACCTATAAACTTAGCTGGTGATGATATGGCGGCATGGTGGTGTAGTGGTTAGCACGGTCGCCTTGCACCTCCATGGTCCGTGTTCGATTCTGTCTCTGTATGCATGGAGTTTGCATGTTCTCCCCACGTGTGCTGGGTTTCCTCCCACAGTCCAAAGACATGTAGGTTAGGCTAATTGGCATTCCCAAATTGCCTGTTGTGTGTGTCCTGTGATGGATTGGCACCCTGTCCAGGGTGTATCCTGCCTCTTGCCCTAAGCCTCCTGGGATAGGCTCCAGGTCTCCACGACCCTGAATACAGGATAAAGTGGTATAGAAGATAAGTGAGTGCCTATGATATGACATTAATGCTAAGCATTAGCAGTATGGACTGAACTGACACTACTAGTCTCAAGGTCTCCTTACAAAGCCTGAAAATTTCTCATTTCCAAACACAAAATAGTGTATTTTATTCTAATACAGCAATTTGTTTTTTCATTTACATTTGGGGCGTTTTGCATTTTTGCACATCGCTGCATGAAATCATACTTCTAGATGTTTTTTCTAATTCAGGTCAACAGTCCAAGTTTCCTAAATGTTAGAATCTGCACTCAACTGTGCTTTTCTTCATGAAAATGTTCCTTTTACACCTGACTACATCCAGTTCTTAGTGAGAATTTTCATTAATAATTCATTTGTTTTTCATTTACATTCATCTGCAAGTGCTAGTAACTTGACATGGAATCTTAAATGGCTGTGAGGTGAGGGATGATTTACTTTTTCCCCTTATAAATAAGTTTATTCAAACTTTGAATAAAATTTAAGGCATTCTCTGTGTTATGAATTCTATCATATTTCCAAAGCTGATATAATCTCTTTTTCTCTCAACATCTGTTCCAAAACTTCAAGGTTAAATTTGCCTCCAGGGTGCTACCAATTGTTGGGAGCATATGCTGTTTATGTGCAACAAAAAAAAAAAAAGGCACTGCATTTTCTGGAATAGAGTAAAGGCTTAGGGATTCAGACTTGATCGGGTCAGAGCAGTAAAGAGGAAGGTCAATAAAGAGGGTAGTTTTCCACTTGCATTTTTTCCCAGACTGGAAGCAATTTGGCCTGAAAGTTGGGTACATTTGATGAAGTGTGAAAGCGTTTTTAAGCCAAAGAGCAGTCTACAGAACTGATCTCTGCTTTTCTTGAAAACAGTGACCTGGGACTTGTTTCAACTGAACTCTGATGTGGTGTGGTACCCTCACCACAGCACAAGTAATTGGTTCAAAACTTCATGTTTGAAGTTTTTTGATGGCAGATAAAGGGTTGTTGTGGTTAGGAGAGAAATTTCTCCAGCTTTGTGCCCAATGCTTGTTCTGAGATCACAGCAAAACATGTACATTGCATCCTGGCCTAATACAGAAACAGCTCATTATTTACAGGTATTCCTGCACAGTAGCACATCCTGCATCCAAAATCATGTTAGTCACTCACTCATTTACTTATCGTCTACTGCTTTATCCTATGTAGCTGGAATAACTCCATTTTCACTGTGGAGTCTTCCTCCTTTTTATCAGCACATCCATTATAGCATGAGCTGTGACTTTCTGAAGACCTATTTTATTAGTTGTCAAATTATCAAGGCTATGTTCTTGGTTTATTCCTCTGTGTCCATTTAGTTAGATCGCCTAAGGGAAGTGAGGAACTGATCATGATTGTTCAGTTACTGACAGATAATGTAAAAACGCTGCCTCCTGGGGGACAGAAGATGGCATCAGTTTAAAATATACCAACTTGACATTTGCCTCCATGCAAGGACAACATCCCAGATGCTGAAAAGATCCATTTTATGAGCATATACTTTATATGGCTAGCTGGGCTCAGAAGGCAAATCTGATTGATTGACAACTCATGGAGAAAACCAGTACACCTCTGGAAATTTTTATGAAAGTCACTAGCTACATTTAAATTGACAATATTTCTTTAATCTGATTGAAATAATTCCAGTTAGAGATTCCAACATAACCATTGTATTTACATTAGTGCTGAACTGATAAGATGTCTATTACATGCTCATGGAGTATTTTCTCCAGCTTTTCAGGCAGAAACCCAAGGATTGAAGGTAAAGACCGTGGGAGAGAGTTGGTTTCAATAAGTTTATTGATCAGGAATGGAAGCAAAAAAAATTAACATCACATAATGTTACTCCCATGCTGCATGATTAGATCAAGCATTTACATGGTGGGGGATTGCCAGTACACTGTAAGCCCAGCCAAAACACTTTAAGGATCTCTTTTAAATGGTGTATATGATCAAGCCAAGTTTGTAAGTGAATGAATAAATGTATTAATTAGCATTAAGGTATGCTTCTGGGGTACGGTTAACTGGCATTAGTGGTTAGTGCTAAATCAAGTTTTAAACTTACTGTAAGCCTCCATTCCTGACCAGTGAAAACTCTGGATCTCTTCCCATGTGTTATTTATGCCAACTCAACCACACAGTGCACTAATTTTTCATGTCTGAATTTTCTCAACTTAAGATCAAAGTCATGGTTAGTTAAAAATGTGGTTAAACAGAACAAAAAAGACATTTTTATTTTTCATTATTTTGTGAACAGCACTATTCACCCACACCCATGTTTGGCTAGTGCTGCTATGATCAACATGAGAGTGTGAACATGCCACCCAGTCCCTCCTGAAAACACAGTCAATCTGTTCAGCTGGGATTCATTCAACTCACAATCCCCAGATGATAAGGCAAATGCTTTTCTGTTGCATCACTACTTAACACATGTGAAGTTCTTGTTCTCCTAAATTGTCCTCCTGTTGAGCATGAACCTTTTTTTTTTTAAACAGATGCCACAGTAAGCATGTAGTTCTCAGCTCTACCGCCACTTACAACTCAAAAGGCTTGTCTTACTGGCATTAAAATATGAGTGGATCTAACCGCATGGCTTTTTTGCTAAATGGATTCATTATTATACATTAAGGTATCCTAACTTTAAAACTCCTGGAGACCCAACAATATTTCCTTTTTAAAGTGTAGGCCTCAAGCAGGGTGCCACTAATAAATCACATGTACCTGTATGTCACATGTACCTGTACTGTATGTACCTTTACTGGGTCTGGTCATAGAGTAGGCCATTCTGGATGAGGAAAAATGACACCAGTAGAGGACATCCTGCTGCTTGGTCTTTGCACCTGGTAAGCCAATTCTACGACCTATTATTGGTGGCATACACCAGCTTTTTTTTTTCTTTAATGGAACATTCAAGTGTAAGTTCATAAAAAAACTTGGACTATTAAGTAACTTTTATATTTTCTGCAAAACTGCATACATTATAGGAATTACTCTTACTCTAAAATCCAACTGAATCTGAGGCGATGGTTGCCAACCAGAGATGCAAAGGCTTTCTCTGAAACCCATGAAGCCAGCTGATTTCATCTTTTCAAACTGCTTCTCACGCACTGCTAGGGGGCAGAAGGGGAAAACTCTCTGTGTAAGCTCGCAGACACTCATTATTGGCTAGTGTCACTGTGATAAATGTGAGAGTGCAAGTATGCCACCCTAACATCATGGCTAACCTGCTCCCATGACTTGAGCTAGGATTCAAATTTGTAATCTCTGGATGCTGTGGTAAACACTTTTCTGTTATACCATTCACAAGCATTCGTAGTGGAGTGGGGTTTGGTGCCAGGCCCACATCTTCCTCCTTCTGCTTGAACAAAGGTTTCTTGGCAGCTTAGAGAATCCAGGCCAGTCACTCCTTAAAATGAGGGGCACGTGAAATGACTGAGGGGTGAGCCAAGGTAATTATACTTACTGTGTATACAACTCCAACGGGCAAAGATTTTACTTTTAACTTGTAATAATCCTCATTGTCTGTAAAAAAAAAAAAAGGGTGTAGAAGGTCAGCTGAGCTTCATTTGGAAACAGGAAGAGCAAGGGAAGGTGCCCAATATACCTCTGGCCAATTTTACCAACTGGTCAGCCTTTCTAATGTCTGCACAAATGTTTCCACTTTGTCTTCCATTTTACACTTGAGGAGAAATCACAGGACATTTGACCTGGGCTCAGGATGAGGAGCTCCTATGGCAACAGTGTTGCCAATGAACCGATACAGTAGGTCCTGGTGAGCCTTAAGCCCCTGGTGAGTTCCTGATTAACCATCTCCTTCATTCTCCACCTGTGTAGTGGCTCACTGATGTGTTGGTGAGCTGAACACAGAAGGAGATGTATACTGGTTGAGAAGAGATCAGTGCCCAAGAGGTCAGCCCAAGCATTACCAGTCTGCATTGGTTTCTCACAGTTCATTCATTCTGGCGCTCTCCTTTTTATGCTCTCTGGTGGGCACAGAGAGGGTGAAGAGGAGAGAGCCTGATGCACCTTCATCTGTGTGCTGTTTAGTTGCCCAGTATGGTAGCCAGGTGGTCGTTGCTGGTCCAAAACTATGGGAGTGCCAAAGTGGCACTCTTCTTTCATTACCCCCTCAGTAGGCCAGTGAGGATGAACCTTGTATGACTGTCCCATTGGGTAGTTGCCACACTTTATAAAAAAGTTACAATAATGTTCTATTTTTTTTTTAAAGCTTTTGAAAAACAGGTATACTCTTTTTATGGAGCCATATCACCATAGCATCTGGTTTCCAATAAAATTATTAAACAAACTAAGGGATATGTGCCAAAATAATATTTCAAGGGGGTTCAAACTTGAAACCCCCAGATATGCTGCTAGGTATTTTTCTAGTGAAAAGATGGCTGTATAAGACAGTATACTACACTATGTTGAATCTTGAGAACTTTTGGAATATGAAATGACACGCAGGGAGAAAAGACATCTGAGCACTAGTAGACATCCATGGCTTGTCTGACAAAAATTCAAAATATGAATGCACACAGTGTGCACAAGAAACATCTGAATGCACATATGGTTCAACATCAGAATCGCATATGTTACATGTACAAATGTGCAGTATAATAAAGATACAAAAACTCTAAAGCTAGCAAGAGTGAGGTTATACTCAGTATTAGCACAGTTGCACAAGAAGCTCACAGGTTGAGTGCTGCAGGTAATTACAGCCATAGTGATTTTCAGTATTCCTGCAAAATTGCAAATCTGATAGTGCTTTTTGACAACAGATCTGAAACAAGATATTGATATAAAGAAACAGATATTCTGTACTTAATATGGCCATTTTTTTTCTAGCAGAAATAGATCACAAAGAAACCACACACTAGCTCACATTGATTTCTATCCTGCTGAAAAAGGTGCTTCCAGTAAAAGTGATGTACCTCCTGTCTTTATGTTTATATAAATTAGTAAAAAGTTCTAAGCCTGAAATCAATCATTTGCCTCATCAGTTGATGATGTGGCAGCGCGGTGGTGTAGTGGTTAGCACTGTCCCCTTGTGCCTCCAGGATCCATGGTCGATTCCTGCCTTTGGGTCTACGTATGTGCATGGAGGTAGAATGTTCTCCCCATGTTTCCTCTGTGTACTCTGGTTTCCTCCCATAGTCCAATGACATGCAGGTTTCTTGCCATTTCCACATTACCCATACTCATGTGTGTATGTGCGTGTGCCCTGCGATGTGGGTATGTGCCCTGTCCAGGGTGTACCTGGTGCCCTAACCCTCCTGGGACAGAATAAAGGGATATAGATGATGATACAGGATAAAGGGGTATAGACAATGAGTAAGTGAGTAAATAAGTTTATGATGTCACAAGCACTAGTGTAATAATCATTTCAAACAAGGAAGTGGAATTTTTCAGTGCAAACAAAGAACTATTCACAGTGAAACATTCCATTGCAGTTATAAAAAAAATATGTACACTCTTAAAACACTTGACCAATCAAATCAAATCAATGGACCAGAACAAACAGCTGTACTAACAGAGAATATTACAATGGCTTTAGGGGTAAGTAACAGTGCAGTCGAAACAAGAGAATACAAATGAATGTGTCTGTTGGCTCCAAAGTGGCACAAAGCAAAGTGTTCGCCCTATCATCTGGAGATCACAAGTTCCCTATAGCCATCCGTAGCTGAGAGTCTAGAGAGCAGACCGGCAGTGCTCTCTATCAATCATAGCAACACGAGCCAAATATGAATCACTAGCCTGTTTCCTGCAAGTGTTCCATTCCCAAGTGGTTGACTGGCTTGGAAAAGGCAGTGATAGCTTTGCATCCTACAACATAGTTGTTTCCTTGTTGAAAGAGTGCCCTAACAGAGAGATGGGTGGTATTTGGCTACTTCCCGGGAGAAAATCAGAGAAAAAAATCATACATATCAGTTTATGGTCATGTTTTTACACCAAAGTGTCCTGTACATGTGCAAATGTCTGCCATGTTATGTGCAAAAGGCTGGATTATACTTTATACTAATTATAGCCCATAGCAGTAGAAAAACATGTGTCTGTTCATGCAGAGCTTCACATAGAAAACAGGTGATTATGTGTTTGTTTAGATCAAGTGTATAACATGAATATATGATTAGAATGAACTGCTGAGTAAAAACAAACCAAAGAAACACAATGAAAGATAATACAAAAATGCAATCAAGCTTTACATCCACAAAGGAATAAATATAATAATAATAATAAACAATGGCATCCTTTAAATACAACAATACAGTATTATTAAGTGAATTAAGCTTATTAATGATTTATGCCACTAAGCAGATATACTACTGCCTCATGACAGTGTTCTAAATGCAAGATCTATTACCACTTTATCTTGAGAACAAAATCATTCATTTCAGGCTTCTAAATTACGTAAAAGCTATAAATCATGGTACCTCTATGTACCATGATTTATATGAAAGAATGAAAGAAAACATGTAAACATTACAGATGCAGGCATGTGTGTTTTTATTCAGTAAACAAATAAATAATTAGCTAGATAAGGATCCATTTTATTTAAACCAATGCTGCACTTTTTATCTACTGTATAATGATACAGTAAATGAGGCCTCTTCTCATAAACCAAACGTAGGTACTGTATATGTTTAGACATACAGTATGTCCTTCATAACTGCATCTCAAATCTTTATAAAGGGTTTATTTAATACACACTATATGGCCGTGTTGTGCAACTACAGTACATCTTACACTTGACAGTGTATGAATTGGCTAAATGACATTGGACAAGCAAGTGATAAAGACAAGCAGAAGAAAGAAAAAAGACAGAGAGTAAAGATAAACATTTATCTTTAAATAGATAAACTGTACACATTTTTATGTAAGAAATAACACACCCGCATGCATGCTTTTTGGGAAAATAACGTAATTAAGATTATTGAAATAACCAGATATGCTCCAAAATGATATTATCCAAAAATGAAATCCAATTTTTATAGCAGGTCCTGAAGTATGTTAGTGGTCTTGTAATATAATGATTAGCCAATAATATATATAATATATATATTTTTTATATATATAATTTTATTTATCTTACTTTTTGTTAACTTATAGCTTCATTTAAAGTTATATAACTTCCATATGCAAGACAAATTAGTTCCTGTTAACAGTGAAATAAATTATATACTGTAACTGCGTTCCCTCCCCAGCCACTGGATGCAGCCGGTTCCAAGTCCGGATAAAATGGGAGGGTTGCGTCAGGAAGTGCATCCGGCGTAAAACCTGTGCCAAGTTGTTGTGCGGAATGGATATTCCGCTGTGGCGACCCCTTGCCAGGAGCAGCCGAAAGACCACCACCACCAACAACAACAACAACAGCGTTCCCTCCTCTTACTTTTCCGTAAAAGTTAATATGGGAAAATTATTTAAATGTGTCTAAGCGGGGAGTGGTGGCTTAGGTGGCTAAGGCACTAGGTTGTTGATTTGAGGATCTGAGGAGCTCCGCAGTCGGTGGGTTGCCACATCTCATACTATCCAGCCACTACATGCAGTCCCGGTCCTAAGCACAGTTAGAAAAATGGGGGGGTTGAGTCAGGAAGGGCATCCTGCATAAAACCTGTCCCAAGTTGTGTGCCGATCAGATGGTAAAACATGAAAAACATCAGATCTGTGTCACATTGGGGTAAAAACTTGAATCATTTAGGCCGTTAATGTGAACACAGACTTTTTTTTTTACTTTTTAACAGCAGGGAAAAGCTGCATGACATAGAGACACATTTATTGAACATGTTAGAATACCCAGAGTGTAGCAGCATGTCGATGCGTACAATCTCAGAAAGAGCTTTACCTTTGTGAACAATGCCTGAGGGAAAGTCCAGAAGCGAGCATTTAATCAGATGTGTGAGATGCTCTGGCCTGTCTGTTGGTTTACCTGCCGAAAATATAGATGTAAAACAAACAGTGAGACTGTTTTAAATTGGCTGTTTTCTGAATATAGTTAACTACAGAGCAGCAGAAAAGACTGAACTATTTTCTCTGCAGAATACAATTATATCATCCCTTGACTATTTAGTGCATCATAACAGCTTGAAAACCAGAAGGTTATAGTTTAAAGTCAGAATTAATTAAATGTCTCAGAGTCAGATACTTAAATCTGAATCTACACATACAGTACATTTAATGTTTGGCTGGGCTGACACTGGTCTTATGGATCTAAAATTATATTTTTATCTTCATATTGTAGTCTGATAGAAAGTTTGATACAGTTAGACAGAAGACACTGGCATATTAATTAAAATGAAAATTTTTGACACAGTGTTTTTTGAAACTGATGTCTAAACAACTTGTATCTTAGATAGAACAGAATTTTCAGATCTCAGCACAAGGACTAGTCAGGTTGATGACTGTGGGAGTGTGAATAGTGTGACCAGCAAGCTGTAGCAACAAAAATCATGTGAAAATGTGACATAGCTGTATAAGCTGTATAAAAACAACAATGTATGATGCATTCAGTGCATTAGTATAAACCTATTCTTTATGCTACAAACAGAACTACTGTCACAGCCATTAAGTTACATATACAGGGTGGGTGAAAATGAACTAGGCAATATTTAATGGCTATAGAACTTGTAGTATCACTGGAGCACTACCCCATTTTGCTTACTGTGCGTGCCTGATTAGGTAAGCATTTTCCAAGACATTGGCTGTACATTCCAAATCACCTGAATGGCCTTCAAGATGTCCAGATCTCACTACATGTGATTTTTTTTCCCCCTGTGGGAATACGCAGGAGATGAACAGGACAAAGCCTCACACACTGGAGGACTTAGAAGCTCGGACTCAGGAGGTTCTCAGAAATATCTCAAATGACTACCTTCAGGAGATTGTGTGCATTCCATCCCCGGCCATTTGCGAATACTGGTTGATGCCACTGGTGCCTTTTAAAAACTTTAAAAACAAATTAAATTAAAATAAAGTACATGTACAATTTGTTTCAATAAAACTGTATTATAAATATGGACCTTATCAATTTTTAATGCATAGTTACTTTTCACCCACCCTTTATACAGAATATCCCCACCTTCTGATTCTACTCGATCATGCTATGATATACAAGATAATAAATTATGAAACAGTCAATTAAAATGATAATTCATACAGCAGTTGAAGGACAGACAGTGTAGACAAAAATGATGAACAGAGAAAAAGTTGGCATAATAGGAATATGCATATAGTGAGTTATGTTATGTGATGAAGGTGACAGTCATTTCCAAAAAGAAAAATTGTTCAATATAGCAGCCATCTTTTCTTCGGTATGCTGAACAGACCCATGCCTTATGACACACTAAATCATAGAATGGTCTTCTTTTCCCTCTCTACCTCTCAGTCTGTGTGCCACTGTTAAGATGTCATTATGAAGGTTGGATGCTTTGTGATGTGTTTAAACACATTTACTAGTACCCTCTCCTGAACATCCGGTTTGTTTGAAATGCAATTATGCTAATGTGAGTGGAGTTCAGGGTCAGTGTGGTCCTCTGCATGTTTAGCACCTCTGCACTTGCTCTGTGCTGTCAGGAATAATGGAGCCTACAATCATATCATCTTGACTATTAAAAGACTGTGGGGTGAGCCTGGCACGAATGAGAGATCTCTAAAAATGTTTACCATACTGAAGTGCTTTGTGGAAAATGAAGAATAGGCAGATGGAGAAATCAGATTGCACCTCGCCACCTACTCTCGCATAGGCGTAACTTATGCTGCGGATGCTAGGGACATGTTTCCTCCACTTTTTCAAAGTGTGAATAATTTATATGAAGTTTATTTATTACAAGTCACAGCTAAATGTTGGTTGTGTATTGCAATTTGTTTGAGTTTGCACAATTACAATAAAGTTCTTGAATCTTAGAATCGCTCCAAATGCTTTTTTAAAAATATCACTTCATCTCTGTTCGTGTTCTCGGTTTCTCAGGGGGTGGCTGTATGAGAGCTGTAAATGTCCTGTGATAGATTTTTTTTTTGCATCCAAGTGGCTATAAATAAAATACTGCATGAGCCAGTTTCTAACAGGTTTCTTTTCCTGCAAATGTTTACATGACCATGGCAATATGATTATCGTACATTATTTATAGAAGAGTTTACACAGGATATTAGGGCATATATATATATATAAAAATAAATATGTACAATATATATAAATATATATATACATACAGAGAGAGAAATAGATAGATAGATACTTTGTTGATCATGAAGAAAATATCCTGCATGCTACCGGGGAATGCAAGTGGATACAAATTGGTTTTCAAAGAATCTTTTTCTTGGTCCAAACCATAGTTCTGCCCATCTACTCTTTCCCCAACTGTCTCTGTCTTTCCCTTTAGATAGATTAAGAATTGCCTCTCTCCGCATTACTCACACATCTTATGAGAGTAAAGCGATCCCTTGAAGCCCTGCTGTACTCACACAGGAATAATTAGCTCTGAGTACATCCAGTACATTGCAGTGGATCTATAGCCGATCCCAGAAACAAGAGGTGTGTATGGAAGTATAATAGTGCCAAAATTCCTCAAAGCAAAATAGCAGGTTGAATTACATGAACTGAAAAAAACTTGTTG
>JAQMYJ010000004.1:11528547-11540742 GCA_030014305.1 Clarias laeviceps
ATCAAATTGCAATGCAGAAAAATTCAAACATTTTTATTGCAACAAGTTTTTTTCAGTTCATGTAATTCAACCTGCTACAGTATTTTGCTTTGAGGAATTTTGGCACTATTATACTTCCATAGGTGTGTAAGAATATACTATACTAGGAATGAGACACCAATCCATCACAGGCCACCATGCACATTAGCACACGCACAGACACACACGCCTAGTGGTAATCTATTGTAGCCAACCCACCTACCAGTATGCTTTTGGCAGAAAAACAGATTTAACTTTAAATAAATCTTTTCACAAATTTGTAAGCCAGTAAGCCATTTATAACAGGTAAGAAACACCTATGCAGTATCTACTGTATGCCACATGATGTTGCTTTAAAAAATTATTTATTCAAGATTAATTCAGGTTTGGATATTTTTCTGCGTTGATATTTTTTGTTGCACATCTGAAAGTTCCACTGTGACATTTTTTGTGTGGGTTGTACGTAGGCTGATTATATCAAGATTGTGAAAAACAGTGGAGTAGCGGCTTCTGTTCCAAATAGAGAAAAAAAGAAAATAATAAGAAAAACTTGGCTAAGAAAATAAAGCATTTGAGAGAATGATAGTGATGGCCACAATCACACAAGCACTTACAAACTGGGAGCCAAATGAGTACAGCAACACTTGGAGACTATATGCCCAATGTGTGTGTGTGTGTGTGTGTGTGTGTGTTTTGGGGGGGCGGAGTAAGACCTTATTAATAGGGGCACCCTCTGTTTTTTTAGCCCATTATTTGCTGCTTTCACTAGATACTATATGATTTTCCTGCTATATACAGAGCACAAAAGTTTGCAATTTCTTCTCTAAGGAGTCCAATAGTTTTCCAAATATCCATTATTCTGATTTGGGAATAGGTACCCCAATCATTCTGAATTCCTTATGCACCCACACAACAAATGATCTAGTCTCTCAACTGCAATAAAATTTAAACACTCCCACACCAAGTTATGAGGATCCGTTTGGTACCAATGCCAAAACCTAATTGCTCCCCTGACTCTTAGCTCACCTGTTTTTTTCTGGTGAGAAAATGAGTCAGGGCATGTCAAATTTCTCCAAAAACTTCATTTTTTACTTCGGTAAAAACTATTTTGATCAGAAATTTCATACCTTCAAAAATAGCCATGAAATCAGTGGAAAAATCACTCCATCCATTTTTATTTTGACCAAGCTTTAGCTGTCGAACAGATGGCCTCACATTTGCCTCTAAAATACTCTGGTATACAGAGGAGTTCATGGTCAGCTCAATGAATGCAAGGGGCCTAGGTCCTGGGGCTGCAAAACAAGCCAAAATCATCACCTCTTCACCAAAGGTCTTTCTGCTGCAGTGTTTGGGCATTAAGGCCAAACAAGTTCTCTTTGGTCTCATTGTTTTATAAGTCTTGTGGTTTGTTCTATGCAGTATTGCAAACCTCAGTCCTGCTTCCATGTTCTTTTTAGACAGAAGAGGCTTTTCCCTGGCAACTCTTCCAAACAAACTGTACTTGTTCAGTCTTCTTCTAATTGTGCTGTCATGGACTTTAACATTTAACATGCTCAATGAGGCCTGTAGGGTCTCAAAGGTAGCTCTTGTGTTTTTTCTTATTTCTCTGATCAATTCACATCTGATCTGGAGTGAATGTGCTGGGATGTCTGCTCTTGAGAAGATTAGCAACAGTATTGAATGATTTCCACTTGTGAATAATCTCTCACTGTAGAATGTTAAACTGCAAATTACAAATTAATATCTATGACCATTGCTTGTCTTCCTGTGGAAAGAGTAAAGTGGTACTTAGTACTGCCCACATGTGGGTTTTTTTTCTTCTTTTTGGCTTCATTTTTGTTGAATACATAATTACACAGTGAAAAAAGTTATTTTTGTGTTGTGTTGTGTTTGTCTGAGGTTGTATTTGTCCAATAAAAGGACTCGCTTCGATGTTTTTAAACGAAACACATACATTGTAGAATTAAAAGAGGTGGTACTAACTTTTGAACATGATTATGCATTCTGTGTGCCTCTGAGTTTTGCAAACATGGGGAGGGGCAGCTGTAGCAAGTGGCCCAAGCCACACCCCGTCATTTTGCTCCAACTTCACAATTTCTCCACCAATAATTTTTTTTTCTCATTTATTCTAACCTTTAGAACATGTTTAGACCAAAATTGTTTCTATGCGAACTAGTTTGTTTTGCAAGCAAAATGTTTAATTATATTACTTAGAATTAGTCTTAGTGTTTTATACTTTTACATCATATTAGGAGCTGAAAATATCTTGAATCTAGTCAAATGTGTCTAATATTTCTTATTATACAAAATACTGTAATTAAACAAAATACCAAATCTAAAATATATAACCAGACAAATTTTACAATAGTTTTGAACATAACTTTGTCTTTTTGTTGGCAGATAATTTAGATTATTTTTAGAAATAAGTGCTCATCCCGATAGTGGCACTGTGGCCTTATACCTCAAGGGTCAATGGTAAGATTCCCATCTCTTGTCTGTGTGCATGGAGTTTGCATGTTCTCCCTGTGCTTAGTGGGTTTCCTCTGGGTACTCCAGTTTCCTCCTACAGTTCGAAGCCATGCAGATTAGTTTGATTGAAGTTCCCAAATTGACTGTAGCATGTATGTGTGTGTGTACAGTATGTGTGTGTACTATGTGACGGATAAGCACCCTGTGTACACTGCCTTGTGTCTGAAGTGTCCTGGGATAGGCTCCAGGCCCCCCTCAACCCTGTAACAGGATACAGACTAATGTGTTTAAGTTACAATAAATCATCTTATGATTCCACTTTTTCACATTTGGTCAACACTCAACATTTGGTTCAAAATTTCAAACTAGGCTACAAACTAAAACAAGTCTAGGCTTGATTAATGTATGCTACCAAAATAGTTGCACCCATTTCTTATATAGCAAGTACAACTGAAGTTTTGTTGTGAAAAACAACAGAAACATGGACAGTGTAGTGGTGGCTCAATAGTTAGGATTCTGGGTTATTGATCAGAAGGTTGTGGGTTCAAGTGCTGGTCTGCCACTGAGGCTGTTCCATAAACCTGTCTACTGTAGGGATGCTGTATCATGGTTGACCCTGCTTCCTATAACAAGCAAATGTTTAAAAAGGGCTGTAGTAAGTTATTGTACCTCATAAATTATAGTGCAAACAGCATTGGCTTTAAGTAAGTGTCCATATTATTTAGGTTAATGCATGTACTCAATATAATATAAAAGTACAATATTTATTTTTATATAAACCTCCAAACCTCAATGATCTGAGGCAATGAATTCCCTTAAATTAATAATTGAATAAAGTCTAATTGTCAGTCTTTGCATGAGAGTCACATGAAAAATTCTTGGGTGAATGTGCATGCAGGTGAAGCCTTCACAACAAAGTCATATATGACATAGCATTTGCAAAGTCTACTGTATGTCCTACAGTTAGAAAGCAGAGAACCAAGAAAAAAAAAAAAAACATGCTCAAGCACAACATGCAAACCTCTAGAGTGTCTCTAGACTTCTCTGGCATAAGTGTACTGAGTGTTCTGCCTCAATTAGATTATAGGAATTGTAGATTTGATCTTAAAGCCTCAGTTTTGTGTGTGTGTATGTGTATGTGTGTGTGTGTGTATGTGTGTGTGTGAAATCCTATTAGCACTGCTAGTGGCACCACTGAGAACAGTGCGGAAAGGCACGGCCAGTGGCAAAGTCACAGTCACAAGCTATTTATCCACTTCAGCCAAACAGGAAGTGGACAAGGACTCCACTTCACCTCACGCTTACTAATGAAGATATGTGCCTCACCTTTCAAGCACAGCATGACCACTGTGTGGATTAATTAATAATTAGTTGCCAAATTTCACCACTTTTCAATGTTATCTGGCTTAAAATTGTTGTTAAAAAAAAAAAGTTGTTGATGCACTTAGCTCATTGGCATCATGCTCATCATTGTGGGTGGAAAATGCAAATTAGTTATATGCATGTTATTTGAGATTGATGAGCATCCTTCAGGCTGTGTTTGTTCACTTTCCAAAGAGAAAATACCAAATGACTCTCTCTCACTCACCCTCTCTCTCTCTCTCTCTCTCTCTCACACACACACACACACACACACACACACACACACACAGGTAATATTTTCCCTTACCGGCTATAAAAAGAATGGTTGTAGCCCAGTGATTATATGATGACAGGAAATGAACTCCACACCTAGTCATAAAACAAACTTCTTATATGGAGAGGTGATGTCACTGGTCAAATAAAACCTTTACTTATGAAAAACGCATGGAATTTAAAATGCTCGTTTGAGATGAAAAGATAAAGTGCTTAATCTTTGGATGAGAAACATAGGGATGATTATGGCCAGGCCAGATAGAGGACAGACAGGTCACTCAGCATGGGGCTTAGAAACTCGCACTATGACACCAGCCAAGAGCAAGTGCAAAGTTATATGTGGGTTAAAATAGACCAGCCAAATGTCAATTTTTCCATAAATATACAGTATATCTAGCTTTGAATACTCTTGAAATTTCATAAATGCCATTGTCTACTTGTCCATCATGAAGAACAAAACAGGGAGTGGGTCTGTCATTAAACCCTCACTTTATATCATTATACCTGACACACTGTAAATCAGGGAGCTAAGAGAAATGACAAATGCCTTTTTTTCTCCTCTGATGGCTCTTAAACTCCTCAACAAATATGTTTAATTAAGCTGATTTACAACATAATGGTGCGTAAACAGCCTTGCAAGGCATAAAGACATCAGAGAAGTTGATCAGAATAAGGCATGAAACATAAACTAGCAGTTAGGAGTGATGGCAGAGCAGCGTTTCTGTGTAGAGCAGAGAGAAAGACTGTGTGTGTGTCTGTGAAGGTGAAAGTAGAAGGGGTCTGTGCTGTACACACACGCATACAGACACAAAATAAAATATGTTTTACGCACACACACGTGGTCACAGTGTTATAGTAAAAAGTACACGCGTGCATGGATGTTGATTATACCAGTAAGAGACGAGCACTACGACCCAGCAGGAGAGAGATTACCCACAATTCCGCAGCACAAGAGAGAGAAAAAACGTTGGCTCAGTTGTGATCACGTGACGCTCGGCGTCAAAACAAGAAGCGCATGCGTGATACATGATACTCGGTACTTGTAAACCAAGACTTGTTCGTTTTCCAAGTCAAAATAAAAAAAAAATCTTTGCTCGTCTTGCTGAACACTCGCAAACCGTGTTACTCGCAATCCGAGGTTTCACTGTATATAAATACATCATATATGATGTATTTATATATGTATGATATGCGCCAAAATATACAGTACTGAAATTAAAAAATGAACACTTTCATTTCTCCTGAAAAAATCTTACATACACACTATTAGCATGTTGATTTACTACATTAGGCATGATATAAGTGTTCAAAGTGTGCATGTAGCTGTAGACAGTGCTCATATTATTTACACAGATTCTCAACCCGGATTCCCGGAACAAAGGTTGCTTCAGACTCCTGCAAAAGGAGATGATTTTGCTCGAGAAATGCAGGAAGAGTTCTTGGCGGATCTTCAAAGTTGAACCTACTCTACTTTAACATTCCCCAGAAATTCCCGTCAGATGATGTAAGATTGGGGCAATGGGACGGGTATGGGAAGGAATTGTTTTGCTACCTTTTTCAAACTCGGTCCCTGTTCACAACCACTTCTGTATGAGCGGAAAAAATACTATGAATTACTTTTGAGATTTGGACTTCTTGGAGGCCATTCATGATGGCACTGGACAAGGCGCTCACTGACTGATACTCAATGACATAAAAGAAGGTTTTACTCAGACATCATACCTCTTTGTAAACAAGGTTTCTTGTTCTATTTTCAAATAATTCTGCTAATTTGTAGCATTTATTTCTAAAAGTACACACAATGCTTACCAAAATTCTGATAATATATCTTTTAGTTTGTTTATAGTTTGTTTATTATTTCATCCACTAAGAAATATTAATAAGTTATCTCTAGATTTTGGATATTTTCACTTGCAAAGAGTAAACTTCAGAATGGAATTCATCAAGCTTACTGATACAGTTACTGTCATGTCTGACGATTTTATAAAATTGACAAAATCCACCATTCTCCCAAAAACAAGAGATGGTTTTAACATGGGGTTTAAAAATTCTGTCTCTTTCCACTGCTGTTTCCATGGTGATGAATGTCATGCATCTGTGTTTTGTCTTTTTGTTGTCTTTTTGTTTCCCAACTATCCTGTTCTTACTTTGTTACCTGGTTGTGTTCACCTGTTCTGTGTTAGCCCTTCATTAGTTTTCCTCTACTGTTTCAATGCAAATTCTTAATCACACCATTTTCTTGGAAAAGAAATCATCTAATCATAGCAGTTGTCAATATTAGGCAAATACAACCTCAGGTGAACAACAACATATAACTTTTTCATCATGCCATTATGAATTCAACAAAAATGAAGACAACAAGCAAAGAAACATGTGGCCCAGAACTAAGTACCCCCTTACTGCTACTGCCAGGTGCTGCTAATCATCACCCCTTGACTAACCAGAAGTTTGTGTGGAGTTTTGCATGCTTTTGCTGTGCTTGTGTAGTTTCTCTAAGCTCTCTGTTTTTTGCTGGATTGGTTATGCCAAAGCTGTAAATCCTTTCCTGATCATGAATTAGGTCAAGTACTGTAGGTTGTTTCATTTAATTTAGTTAAGATTTTGAGCATTGCCACATAATCTTTGCTTTTTGAGTGATTCCTGCTCCCCCAAAGAGATAATGATACAGTAGCTGAAGTGAAAAAAAAAAGCCTAGACCCAGCTTCATTGTGAAACCACTGCAGAGCATGCTAACTACATTGCCCTTGAACCTCTTAACAATGGCTTAAATGAGAGTCTGCCATCCATCTCCAGGCCTGACAATATTAATTTATCTGTCAATCACCCTGGCCACTTGGGGCAATTTGATAACCCCTTGAGTGTGCATTAATTAAAGTACTGTCTCCCAAAATCTAAGCAGCATTTGGTGCATAACAAAACATATCTCTGATGTAATTATCATGGGCCCCAGCACTCATGCTTTTCATGCATTCGTGTAATTACCACAGTAACATCTTCAGAAAATGATTTGTAGCATCCATGCAAGCGTCACTCACTGGTGGCTTGCTTTAGTAAGTCTAGAAGACAAGCAGCAGATGATTAGAATAAGTTAACTCAGTGGGTTGTATTTAGAGTTGAATTAGCCACCTAAGTTCAAAAGATTCATCAACAGATACTGTATGTGAAAAAAGTTATCTGTATTAAGATAAGATGTCTGTGCTAAGAGGGAGCTTCACTTCATTTTCTGGGTGTTGCATTTCGATGACTGAAATTACATCCATGCAATTCACACATTCAAGGTTGCCAAAATGTTCTTCTGTAGATTTCTTCGCTTTAAGCATAAAGCAGATGCAAATTGAAAAATAGATCTCATGCCATAAAAGCAAGTGACTTAAAGCAAGATTCAAATAAGCATATTCTCTTATCATAAACAAATGTTGATCTTGACTTTAAAAGTTGAAGTGCCTAGTTTATTAAGCATGTGTGTGTAAGTTTGACATTTGTTTATAAAAACAAAACAGTAACCTGTTCAATTTAATTTAAAATTCAATTTAATTTAATCCAATTTCGTTTACATAGCACTTAACCAAAATACATTGTCAGAAAG
This sequence comes from Clarias laeviceps, assembly GCA_030014305.1. Classification (NCBI taxonomy): domain Eukaryota; kingdom Metazoa; phylum Chordata; class Actinopteri; order Siluriformes; family Clariidae; genus Clarias; species Clarias laeviceps. The sequence continues at coordinate 11,536,256 of JAQMYJ010000004.1, forward strand.
CAGCTTTGCAAATATCTAAATATACACCAATCAACTATAACATTGAGAGCAATAACATTAAAACCATGATCCACATGGCCATGATCCTGTCACCAGTTTATTGGTATATAGTTGATTCATGTTATTTGATACACTTTGCTGTGGTGTTAATATTATGGCTGATCAGTGTATATGTAAATTTGGTTTATTTCTAATGAACATGCACAAAGTGAGAGTGGCAGAAAAAAACTCATTGTGACAGCTTGGGAAAGGAACCATCAGAGAAACCAGAATCAAAAAGAAATGCTTCCATATCTAGGTGAAACCAGATGGTGCCATTTTAAAGCATTACTCTTCTACAGCTGAGTAATATGGAGTTAAGCAATGCCAAGCGTTTTGGACATGAGGTAATGGCTAAGTCTATGATATATGCAAAGTAACATTTCTGGCCACACAGCCATTGCTACCTAAATGTGCAAAACAGAGAGTGATGTCTATGCAAATCGATTCAATTAACACCCATAGTGTGATCTACTGGAGCCTGGACATCACGTTAAATCAGAATGATGCTTTTGTGTTAAAATTTATACAATTGAATGACAGGTGTTAAATTTTGAAGGCAAAGGAAGAACTATTGCATATTCTCCCTTAGGCTTTTTCTTTAAAAATAAGTGATAAGTATGAACCCAATCAATGTCTTCAAACAATATGGAAGAAGTCCGGTAAAAAAACATCTAAGGATCTTACAGGGATATATAGTCATGTTCAAAAGTTGTACTTCCTGTCTGTGTTAAAACATAATAAAAATCATATGATCGTAGTGGGTCTCAATATTAGTCAAGTACAGCAGCTGACAAACAATAACATAACTTTTTTCACTGTGCCATTATTTATTTAACAAAACTAAAAAAAAAAAACATGTGGGCAGTACTACTCTCCCCCATGTTTCAATAGCTTGTACAGTAGATCCACCTTTAACATTGCTTCAGTTCATTAAGGTTTTTGGGCATTCGCTTATGCACAGTTCTTTTAAAATCTTCTGCATTTTAAAAGTGCTGCACAGCATTTCAGTTTGGTTGAGGTCTGGAGTTTTACTACTGTAGGCCATTCCAAAACATTGATTCTTTTATTTTTCAGACATTCTGATGAGGGTTTACTAGAGTTCTATGGATTATTGTCCTGTTGCATGACTCAATTTCAACCATGCTTTAGCTGTCAGACAGGCCTCACATTTGCCTCTAGAATATTTGGGTATACAATTATTTTCTAAGACCATTGCTCTCATGTCCTGCCCTCTAAGCATTAACACACACCTGAATGCTCCAGATCACCAAACTGCCAAAACTTCTTTTATGGAGGTCTGCAAACCTACTGATGATAAGTTAATTAAGGCCTGATGATTAGAACCACCTAGCTGCAACTTGCCCTTTCAAATCAGTAAGTGGGTACTTAGTACAGTGAAACCTTGGATTGAGAGTATAATTCATTCCGGAAGTTTGCTTGTTAATTAAAGCACTCGAATATCAAAGCGAATTTCCTCATAAGAAGTAATGGAAACTCTAATTATTCGTTCCACAACCCAAAAATAAATCAAACCCATAAATTAACCTGCACTTTACCTTTTAAAAGAATCATGGATGGTGTGAGACAAGATAAGAAGGGGTAGGGGGGCTGACTTTCACACATGCACATTTTCACACACACACGGGTGGGGAGGGGATCATTTTTGTTAAATACAGTAAATAACAGCGTGAAAAATTTATATGGTGCAGATTGTCTGCGATTGTATTAGAGTAACACTGAGAGCCTCTACGATCAGATTATTGTATCAGATTATTATATAGTCCACTAAGAAAATGTCATGTCCTCAAGAGTTTAAGTACCATGATATTATGTCAGTATTTCAAATTAATGACAAGTTTTACTATTAAAGAGTACTACTACAGTATATGACCCTGAAAAACTTTCCACTATAGGTATTTACTGAACCTTCACACCCCTGCTGCCTACAGACATTTTCTCTACATTATTTCTTTATATATATCTTATCAGCAGAGCACACACATATATGTCTATTTTTTTTTCTTCTGTTCTGGATTTCAGTGTTGTCACACATCACCCTGCCTTTAATCAGTATTGATCTTGACATTCAATTACACAAGTTCATATTACACTTGTGTCATAGAAAAAAATATATAATTTGCTTTACCTAGTTTGTGAATCAATATATGTTTGTAATTCACGCTTTACATATCCACTAACCAGACATGTAACTTAAAAAACTGCACATGTGATGTGTCAGGTTTTATTGCGATCAGTTTTATTGACATCTCTGTTGTAAATTAAAAGTTACAGTATATTTTACAATACTTTTAAAATGAAAAAAAAAACTGACAATACATCACTTATTAACATTTTATTTTAAATTCCATTAGAAATGGTAGCATCTTAATCAGAGACATTGTTTATCCGCAGGATCATCCATACAGTACGTAACACTAACACCACCACCAGGTGAATTGAATAACATTGATTTTTTATTTTATGCCAGGATCATGGGCATCTAAAGCTCATCTGTGCCCGTCGGGACCAAAGACCAGCATGTCTGGTCCAATCCCATAGAAAAGTCAACACAGTGCAAACTATTGTGACAGAAAACTGTACACCTGCTCCGCTCTCTGTCCAACCCCGTGCACCTACCGGCAAGTCAGCGGAAAAGGGGCCGGGCGCCAGAACCATGCATGGCCGGCTTTCCATTTTCATTCACCGTCCTGGAGTGGCAGCTATAAAAGGAGAGAGGAAGTCCAGTTTGGTGGGTAGAAAATATAAGAATAAGAACTAACGCCACTTTTTTTGTCGTTGTTTCTCTCTCTCTCTCCCCCTCTCTCTCTACAGACTCCGAGGGCCCCGCTGAGCTCCGTGCGAAAACCCATCGGAGGACTGCGCGCAGTTGCCCGGCCATCCTTCCCGCTGGTTCGCCCTGCTACTGCCCCCCATGGGAATAAGGTGACTTTTCCCCGCATTGAACAGAGTCGTTCAAGTTACCTTTTTTTTCAACCCCGTCACTGCACTCCTACCCTATTCACGTTCCTGATTACTTGAAAAAAAAAGATTAAGAAATAAAAATCTCATCATTGTGAACACCGCAAATCCCCGTGTCTGTGCCTGTGTCACTTCACAGCTGCCGTTAAGGCTTTACACTATTGAAAAAAAAGTAACAATAGAAACATATCAAAACACTTAGAGCATCATAGCCTTTCATGTATTAGACTTAGCATGCAAAAAGTTCAAGACAAACATGTCCAATCCACAGAGGGCCCCACACCAAAGTATCCACTGCTAACAGTGTCAAAAACCATTATGAACAACACATCCAGGAAGCTGAAGGCAGAGCAAATAAGTATTTTTGGTTAATTTTCAAATATTATTTATATAATACCATCCATCCAGATGCAGTCACATGATATGGGAAACTCAGAACAGCAGAAACTGTTTTATTGCTAAGTAGATTTTCCCATACAAGAAATTTGGTACAAAGAAAGGTGGTGTAGATTGGGTTCCAATCTACACCAATCTACACCACCTAACCACCCTAGAGTTAGGGTTAGGGTCTCAAATAAGATACAGACAGAGTTGAATCCCCAACCCTGGAGTAGTGAAGCGACAGTGGTAACCATTAACACAAGAAGCACCGAGTACCGGTCATTTGACCGCAATAGGGAAATAAAAATAATACTTCACACTCGATCAAATTCCAGGACCCTTCTTTCATGACTTTCCTAGATCTGTGAGTTTAATCACCCAGCATGCTTACATTTTCAGAATCGAACAAGTAAATGGCGGTAAAAAGCTATTTTGGTCTTATTTGCGTGAAATTGCTGACAGCTGCGCGCCGGTCATGCCGTTTCCTGCCTTTTCCAACCTGCGAATCTCATTTCTCTCAGCTGATAGCGCAAGGGATCGCACATACTACCTATATATATATGCTTCCGTGAAATATCGACAATTCGCCATTCATTCCTGCGTTGATAATCAGCGATATTTTATATGGAGATTTAGGGATTTAGCTCTACTTAATTTTATAAAGTTTTGAGAAAATTCATTAGTTTGTTCATTCTATTTGAAGCTTCTGAACTACTCGAATGTTTTGTAGTGTGACAGTGCTTTAGATGGCGCAGGAGCAGCGATTTAGTTCTGAACTCGCTTCCGTGAAATTATCCACTACATATGCAGTTGATTTACCAGAAAGGACTTTTCCATTTTTTGTGTGCTAAACTAAACCTCAGGGTCAAGTAATAGCGATTTTATTTGAAAAGTATATATATATATATATATATATATATATATATACACACATAGTGTATAGCATGCATATTTATACATTTGGAATCTGCACCTACATTTTCTGTTACATGTACTGTATAGAATTAATTTCAGCTGAAACTCATGATCAATGGTGTTAGGGTACTTAGTGATAATTAGTTTCAGCCAAATCATTAAAACTAACA
>JAQMYJ010000004.1:11563955-11582548 GCA_030014305.1 Clarias laeviceps
TATCCTTATTTCTCAATAAATAAAAATAAGTTCCGACCTTGCGCCTGTAAATTGTTTTTATTTTAATTTAGTCGTTCATGTTGCTTTTGTGCAGTAGATAAATAATATAGTATTTGTTTTCAATAAATAAATTTTAAGAAAATTCCATTTTGCGGGAGTCCCGCGATTAATTTTATTCTCCCGCAACCTGCACATACATGAGGACCTTACCGCCCACACCCGCATTCACCCATCAAATCTTGTCCCGCGCCACACTGCGTGCGCTGGGTCCCGCAGGACCTGGGAGTGCAGGTCTCTAATCCCAATGAAGCCAGGACACAAGATTATGCAATAGTTGCTCTGACGCTAACACCACAATTTGGCTCCAGTCAAAGTTAATCAAATTCTTTTGTTTGCTCATTTTTAAGATTAACATTCAATTATAGGTCCGATGTATCTTACATCACATGGAATGCTTTTTTTTGGATATCCCAGTTAGAAAGCACCCTAGGGCAGATAGAGTTAAGTTCAGTGCTCAATCAGTCAACAGTGGCAGCAGAAACCCCAAACCTTCCAAACAATAACCTTGTGAGCCTTTTCCTGCTTCCAACACAGAACTGACTGTTTACATGCTGCATAATACATCCAAGGCCTTGACAGGTGCCAGTGCAAGAAAATAATCAACATTATTTCTCTGTGGTTTTTAATGTTATGGCTGATTTTGTGTTTATTAGAGAGTGTGTTTATTTTCTAACAATGCATATAATAACTTGTTATTTAAGATGCATATAAAATCTATTGTTATTTAAGATGAATACAGAAATAATAATAAACAGGCCACATAATTTATAATGAATAAGTGGATAAAAATCTGCAGAGATGAGATCATATTGGAAAGGGGAGCCTTTATTAATAGCTTCTCTCTGTTCCCTTGAAGTGAAGAAAAGGTTCAATGCAAAACCAATAGTTTCAGACAGTGGCATTATTCTCTTGTACCAGTGTGTCTTCAGTATTGGCAATTCATTTGACTTAGATGATTTAAATCAGCATGGTTCATGTGGTTAGTGGACTGTTAATGAGAAAGGATCAGGTGCCTTGGGGAGGTGTTTGGACTTGATTGAATAATGAATACTTGGTTATTGTAAATCTTGTTTAAGTAATAAGCTTTTGCAAAGGGCAAAGTGGAGAAATCAGGAGGAAAAGTGTGGTCTGTGACCTTTTAAAGCAGGCGTGAAATTGTAAAGTTGACATGATGACGCATGTCTTGCTGCCATGCACCACCAATCATATGCCTTCACGTGTGTTCTGATTTTAAAAAAACGGGGCCAACCTCATCAATAAATAAAGCCATCTATGAGTCTAGGAGTCCTGACAGCTTTGTGAAGACAAGTCAGAATCTTATCCATAGCTGTCATTGTATATCTGTAGCATGACTTTATCTGTGACAGAGTAACACCTTACACACATATATAGTAAGGCACACTGTGACACAAACACACACATGCATCGGATTTTGACAAAGGGGCATCCATTGGAAGTTTTGCTTTGTGTGTTGTTTGTGAGACATGTTTTTGTTGCAGAGGTCCACACTCACTCCACACAGATAGACTTGACTGCTTCAGTGATGTACAGTATGCATCAACACTGACTGAATACACACCTTTTGCTTTTTGTCTAACACACATTCAAACCCAGTCTTTCCTCTTGAGGCACAATACCATGGAGGAATAGTGGATAATTCACCAGGCGTGAGTGTAAACATAGTAATACAAAGAAAATTCAATGGTATGTCTCAAGTCTCAAGTCACTGCACATGGTTTTGAATTCAGATGAGAACAACTATGAAAAAATAACATTACGAAAGACGTTTTTATTATAGTTAGGAACAGGATAAGAATTCGGGTCAGTTAATTCTTTTACACTAACTACCATTAAGTAGAATTATGATTATTCGACTCTAATATTTAATTTATTCATGATTATTCAATGGCTCTTGCCTTGCTACGTGAGTGATTTATTTCGCTTGTGGGGCAACCATCCAGTCAGAACAGAGGTAAATTCACATATAGCAGTCTACAAAACATTGTAACCCAAAGAGCCTTTTACATTCTGAAAGGTAAATAAATAAATAAATAGTATGATTTTATCGTCTGCCTCCATATCATTGCTGTTAACAAAATACTTAAATTTAATTAATTTTGATAATTTTACTACAAAGTAATAAAAATATACATGTGAAGTAGAAGTTGAGGCTATATGCATTCAGAGGAGAAGCTAGAAGTACATAGTCTAAGTACTTACTGTACTGGCCAACCAAGTACAAATTACACAACAACACAAACTATACCACCAATAATTTTGTCTTTCTTGGTTTAAATGAAAGAGCTGAATAATGACAGGTGTAGCTTTTTGACATGTTTAATATGTTTGCAATACAGAAGAGCCACAAAAAAAGATTAGAGGCATGAAAAGAATCAAATATGAGCACAAATAATGCTGTTAACTGTGGGTCCTTCTGGGTGTGTATTTCAATGTATATATCTGTGTGCATGCATAATAATTGCATGCTTATACTTACTTTGAGAGTCCATGCTATAATTCCCAGCAGTTTCATAATAGTAATAGTGAATTTATGATGGTAGATTTTTTTCCCTTATAATATTACAGTCAACCTTTTGATTCCAAGGGATAAAGAAAGGTTGAAAATGGTTATGTAAAGATGAACTACAACTGCTTATTGTACATAAAACCGCAAATATAATACAGTATAAGTCATTCAAAGATGCATTTGGGTTATGTTATCAAATGAAACACAAAAAATGCTTTTTGGGATGGTAAAGGTGCAAAATTGATATGATGTAACATCTGTAAAATTTGTGTTTTACAGCGTGCACGAGAATATTCCTGAAGATGTCTTTAAATGTAACTTTTTTATATAATAACAATAAACCGATACAAACAGAAGCTATATGACAGTTCATTCTTTCTACAAATAAAATCGTTAGCTAGTGAACTTAATTAGGTAGTCTAAATAAAAAAAAAAAATTTTTAATTCGACTTTGTGTCAGCCACGGTTCTTACTAAATTATTCTAATGATCCTTTGCCATGTGTCTAGGTAAGCCTTTTGAAACTGTTCGAAAGTGTTCTTGAAATATTTGCCTGTTAAAAAGGTTTCCAGTTTTTTTATATATATTTTAATGAATTTATTTTGGGTGGATTTGTCATATTTTAACTAAATATTTTAATAAGTGTTTAAACATTCAGCCATTTAAAATGATTACACATATTTTGTGATTCTTTGTGTAGTATATGAAAGCTTTAAATATTCAGTGTTTTGAAAGTAGACAGTTGTGACCTTTGAACAGATTAAGCATTAATCATGTAGAAATAGAGCCAACTTGGAAAAAGAAAGAAAAACATGGAGTAGGATGGATAGGACCACATGTTTACCTGCACTGCATGTCTCAGCGTCTGAAAACATATTCCAACGACATAGTGGCTTGGCATGTTGGTTTAAATCCCACCTCTGTATGGAGTTGCATGCAGCTGCTTGATCTCCCCGTGCTTAGTGGGTTTTCTCTGGGCACACCGACCCCCCCACCCCCCATTAAGAGAATTATACAGTATGTACCCTGAGATATGCCCGTCCACCTAACAGAGGACAGATAGTAGATGGATTGGTGGACAAAATCTATTAATGATAACTCATCTGATGTATCTGTACCTATCCATGATGTATCTGATGTATGGAAGAATGACTGAAATAAACAAAATACTACATTCCTAATATTTTTTTAATTAATTTTGATTTAGAATGAATTGATGATTGTTTGCCTACAGTACTGTGTAAATGCCAAAGACGACCATTTTGTTTTTAGTCACACGGTTATTCAGTAATTATTGTTATTAATTTTGTTATGAAAAACAATAACAAGTAGTCCTTACAATAACAAGGACATCTGTTATTAGTCATCAATGCACTGCATACTTATACAGGTCAACATTAAAGGACAATTTCATACTACATTTACTGTTAAAGACCTTGGGTGGTTTTCACAGAATCACATGAATCACAAAGTTCTTCTAAGAAACAGGATCTGAATTTTCAGGCTTTTCTAAAATCCAAGTGAATATAATATTGCCATTGTATTTGCGCAAAGAAGGGGTCTTGGCAAATTGAAAATACCACTGTGCCATGTCACACTCCCTGTGGCGTCACTCCCTCCACATCAGTGCAATTTGTTTCTGACTACAAAAAAAGCAGCTGCAAACAGAACTAAAATTGGCTTAGACTCGATCAGCTTAGTAATATGGCAGCAAATTGCCCTTGCAATGGCATAAACATAGAACCCTTAGACTTTATTTTATGCTTTTATTTGAATTATTGTTTTATACATGAACAGTCAGCAGCAGGTACCTTTTTCATCTGATCTGCCATGTGTCAAAGCAGGATTATGTCTGGTAAAATCACTTTTCCCCTCTGTGGAGGCCAGTGAGATGGCAGGCAGAGTAAATTGAACTGATGTGAGTTGGTTAAGAACATATTGCAGGCAGGACGGAGACAGGATGCTAAGGTCATCCTTCGTATCTTAAATCGCATAACAGCTCGTGGGAGCTAGTGGTTCAGCCACCCATAATAGATCATTATTCATGGGTCACTCTATCAGCAGACCTTGCGCATGTGTGATGCTTTTTCAATTTATTCCAAGACATTATTTTTTTTACTGAGGCAAAGAAAAATAATGGGGTTAAGGCTGTGTAATCAGTAGCCAGTTATCTGAGTTTGAATGCATTCAACACACAAGCTCTTAAACTTATCCACTGGCCTTTTTGGTATGTCAAAGCAGTTGGCACTGAAGTGGGACTTGTAATTTTATGAGAGCCCAGGCCTGTTAAAAGAATTCTGTCTGTCAGTCATGTCAGAATTCTGACCGTGCTCTCACGCCTGTGTATTCTGAGCTATTATTGATCAAAAGAGGATTTCAGGCCCAAAAGTAACTCCAGGGAGACAAAAGATCAAAGTGGGGAGAGACATTTAGCTCAAATGTTTGTAGGGCGAAAATTCAAAGTTCATCCAAGATGACAAGCTTAATAACACTAGCTCTAACAATGAAGAGCTTCAGATTTCAGTAGGATCCTTTTTGCCTTATAGGAGTAAATATTTATACAACAGAGAGAAATAATGTGAAAAATCTGTTCTGTTCTGTTGCTTTTTGTTGTTTTCTCTTCCTCTGTCTCTTTCTTTATATCTGTTTAACAATGAGAGTTATTACTTTATCAGCTCTGTGAATGTTTAAAGGAGAAGGAACAACTCAACACTAAATTAGTGTTTAATCTTTAAAGGAAAGATAGTGCCAAGGACATTCCTTTCAAAAGTGATTTCATCAGTATACGATCTCTTTAACAAGAAAACTCTCGTGATAAACATGATGATCCCATCAGACGCACAAGCTCTTTAAAAATGGTGGAAATAAAAACCTGGCAATCTCATTATGAGGTGATCAGTTTTATATCTTTTACTGTGGCTGTTTGCGGTTTTGTTCTTTTAATTATTTCCTTTACTATCTTTCCTCTCAAGAAAGTCTCAAGAAATTGCATTTTGAAAAAAGAAAACAGAGTTGTCCTTGCCATCAGGAAAGCAAATTCAGTTACATTGGGCTGGATGCAAAAAAGTTATACTATTATACGTAGAGATGGTGTACATACTGTATTTATGTTTTGCAATTATTTCTAATTTAATACAACAATCATGTGACAAATTATACTATTAAAGTCAATTTAAGTGAAAAGTAATAAGCACATGAGCTGGCATGGCATGAACAACATACAGTATACAGTATATCTGTACCCCTGCCTCAACAGAAGAGATTAGACATGTGGAAAATCTAATCTTTACAGCTAAGAAGTTTGTTTTAAATATTGCAAAATTTCTATTAATGTTAAAAATGACAGAATTTCACTGTGATTTTAGCTTAAGTCTAGATTAGTCAAGATCCCCAGAGTAGCAAATACTGAATGTAGAGGTCAACTAATCTGTGCAACCCCGAGTCGAAGGTGTCTCTCCTCCAAGACATTACCATTCTTTGGCATCAGACATAAACAATATGCACCGCGTGTCAGATATAATGTAACACATGTAACAAACTGGGATAAACTAGTGAAATGCATAAATTAAACATGCATGCAGCCTTCGGTTTTATTAAAATGTGTGTCGTGATACTATAAAACATTAAAAGAGATGCTGACCACGTTCATAGGATATAAAATATTAACTAGGACCTTCTGGACCCTCAGTTTAATTGAAAGACTGAAATTGTGAGAATTAGATATATGCTGGAGGTGCGATGGTTCTAAGGGTACTCTTCTTTACATGGTTTATGAATGCCCAGAAATCACAACTTTATGATATATAGAAGACTGGTGGGAAATCCAGTCTTTGCAATGTGTATATTGTCAATATGTGCTTATACAGTCTTATGCAAATGTTTAGACACCCCTTGATAAATAACAGATTTTGGTGATTTTTTTAACACCAAACAGTCTCTCTTGGGAATAGAAAAAATGCACCATATTTTCAGCAAACATTGATGCATAGTTACTTAGTTATGTCATAAATTGAACAAAGATAAAAAAAAATAAAAACATTATTGTGGCACTGTGCAAAAGTTTGGGCACCCTACATAATCAGTACTTAGTAACACCTCCTCTGGCAGATATCACAGCTTGCAAACGCTTTTTATAGCCAGCTAAAAGTCTTTCAGTTCTTGTACTTGGGATTTTCTCTCATTCTTCCTTGCAAAGGGCTTCTAGTTCTGTAATATTCTTTGGATGTCTTGCATGCACAGCTCTTTTAACATCTACCCACAAATTTTGAATGATGTTTAAATCAGGGGACTGTGATGGCCATGACAAAACCTTCAGCTTGCATCTCTTGAGGTTATTCCATAGTGGATTTCGTGGTATGTTTAGGATCATTGTCCTGTTGTAAAAGCCATCTTCTTTTCAGCTTCTGCTTTTTTACAGATGGTGTGATGTTTGCTTTCAGGATTTGCTGGAATCCATTCTTTCCTCCACCCGGGCAATGTTTCCTGTGCCACTGGCTGCAACACATCCCAAAGCATGATACTGTAGATCCTTAATAGTTTGCAAGGTGTTCTTTCCATGAAATGCTGCTCATTCTTTTTCCCCAAACATACCTTTGCTGATTGTGGCCAAAGAGTTCTATTTTAACTTCATCAGTCCACAGCACTTGTTTTCAAAACACATCAGGCTTCTGTAGATGTTTTGTTTCATACTTCTGACGTTGGATTTTGTAAGGTTTTCTTCTGCTGACTCTTTCATGAAGGTCTTGTCTGTGCAAGCATTGCTGCACAGAGGAACTGTGCACCACCACTCCTGAGTCTGCTATATCTTCCTGCAGGTTTTTTGCAGTCAAATGGGGGTTTTGATTTGTCTTTCTGACCAGCATATGAGCAGTTCTCTCCAAGGGTTTTCTTGGTTTTCCAGATCTCATCTTGACCTTCACAGTTCCTCTGAACTGCCATCTTTTAATTACATTTCTCACTGTGGAAACTGCAAGCTGACTATGATTTGCTATCTTCCTGTAGACCTCTCCTGCATTGTGGGCATCAATAACTTTCATTTTCAGAGTCTTACACAGCTGCTTAGAGGAACCCATGGCTGTTGAGTGTCACAAGTGTGTGCACAAAGGTTTGAAGAGTCAAAATATTTTTTAAGCTTTGAAATTCTATTTTACTAATGACAGCTGTTGCCATGCATCAGATTGAACGAGCTGATTAAGGTCTGAAACCTTGTAATAAGAATCTGAGACTCTGAAACTCTTGGAGTGCCCAAACTTTTGCACAGTGCCATAATAATGTTTTTATTTTTTATTTTTGTTCAATTTATGGCATAAGAAGTACAGTAACTATGCATCAATGTTTGCTGAAAATATTGTGCATTTTTTCCATTTCCAAGAGAGACTGTGTTAACATCTTTTCAATTAAAAAAAAATCACCAAAATCTGTTATTTATCAAAGGATTCCTAAACTTTTGCATAAGACTGTATAATGACATTTTTATAATTATAAGTAAAATACTGTATATCAATGGGTTTACATATATCATATAAATATATCACATAAGGTTATATGTCACAATAACAGCTCAAGGAAGGCTGTATGCATTTTGACCATATACTGTACTTACTTTTGTTTCTTTGCTTGAAAAAAGTCCACAGAAAATCCAAAGTAACTTCCTTTTGGCCCAGAAAATTCTGCGTAATTAGTCAGATCTAGGTTAAAGCTACTGCCCTGATGTAAGAAAACACTTGCTGTCAAAAATATAGCGAAGACAAAAAGATGATTCTTTAGTCTCTCCATTACAAATTCTCATTAGGGGTGAGAAGCATCCTCATTGTGGTATGTTCTGTATGTGCTTAAGTAATATACTGTACATGCTGCTTCATCACGATAAAGCTTTGTTGAACGCAATAATAAATATGTTTGTAATGTTAGGCAGTAAAACAGTTTCCTCTATGTGTCAATCTGTTTCCTGTAGTTAAAAAGAGCTAAGAAAAAAGGGGAAAAAGCCTTTACTAGACTGACTATGACCAGACTGGGATACAATATTAAACTACATTTTAAAGAGATAAATTATGACATAGAGACTAAGAGGGAGAATAGATAGAAAAATACATATTATTGTGCACATTCGCTTATGTAGAAGCATTCAAGAACCTGGTGCAAAATAAGACTTTATTGGGCTGGGAATGAAGATAAGATTCCCTGCACTTACTTGGAGATTAACCAGACCACTAGACAAGAATTGTGCTCTTTGTACTGTTTCATAAAACCAAATAGGAACTTTATCACTTCCTGATTTCTGGAAGTTCATAAAGAGTGTTGTCAGCTATATGAACTAGAGATACGCACAACGACTATGCAAATTACATTTTATTTTTGTGAAATAATGCACATATCTTTTTCCATAATGTTAAATACAGTAATTGTTGAATAACACTGACTGTATCTGTTATAGGTTGTCATATCATGTTGTATACAATTTTTAAAAATATACACTATATGTTCAAAGAATTGCATGACCATATGAGCCCCCGCCCCCCCCCAACTTGCCATAAGATTGTATGAACACTATTGAAGTCAAATCTATCAGACCCATCCGTATCAAGACTGATGTTGAAAAACTTGTAGAAGGGACAAATTGGAACACAGACTTCTGCACCTGACATCAGTACCTGATCTCACTAAAGCTCTTGTACTGGACTAGTAGAATGCCTTCCTATGCCTTCCTATTAGAGTAGCATACAGAGTGGATGACAAATTAACAAGGCAATATTTCATGGCTATACAGCTATAACTAGAGCACCACTCCATGGTGTACCACACCATTTTGCTCTTGCGTGGTTAGAATAGCATTTTCCAGGACGTTGGCTGGGATGAAATGAACCTCATGAATGATGATGACGATGATTTTAGCTATAATGATTTATGACTACAGTCACTCTGATGGTTTTAGGACTGAAATTGCCATTGTATGAAGTCTCCATCATCTGTTGGTAACCTAAACAAAGTGACTTTCATGTTAACTAATATTAATTTTGGATTATAGAAAGGATTTATTTATGGGTGCACTTTCTCTCTAAATCTAATATGATAATAACAGCTGTTTTAACTTGTCTGTTTGTACAGATTTAAAATGATTAGGAAAAAAAATGTACAACTAACGGCTATGTTTAACAGTGAAAGTTAGAGCATTTCCACACACATAATGCAAAGAGAACTCAAGGGATTTGGACTGAACCATCTTTGTAGCCTTAAGAAAACCATGTATAAGCGGTTAATGGTAATCAGAAAAAAAAAAGTCTTCAATTTACTAGGTAATATAAAGAATGGGCTGTGGAGCATTGGAAAAAAGTCATGTTGTCTGATGCATCCAGATTTACCCTGTTCCAGAGCGATGTTCCATCATGCCTATTACCCACCATACTGTACAAGCCCAAAGGGTCAGTGTTAAGATCTGGGGTTGCTTCTGTTGGTCAGGTTCACCAATCTTATGTGCCCCCTGAATGTTCTGAATGTTCTGAATCAACATGATGACATGGGCGTATTCCAAGATGACAATGCAAGGATTCATCAGGCTCAAATTGTATACAAGTGGTTCAGGAAGCATGAAACACCATTTTACACCACAAAGTCCAGACCTTAACCCCACTGAGAATTTGGGATGAGCTGGAGAAGATTTTATGAAGGGGTGCCACTCTCTCATCACTGATACAAGATCTTTGAGCTTATCTAAATGATGCCACAGCGAATGTATGCCGTAATCAAAGCAAAAGGCAGTCCAACAAAATATTAGAGTATGTAATCTTTTTTTGGCCAGGCATTTACTCACTCTCTATGCCGCTTAATCCTGTATTTAGGGTCACGGGGGGTCTGGAGACCCAGGGCACGAGGCGAGGTACACCCTGGACAGGGTGCCAATCCATCACAGGGCACAAACACATACACACTTTCACACACTCATTTACACACTACGGGCAAATTGGGAATGCCAAATAGCCTAACTTGCATGTCTTTGGCCTGTGGGAGGAAACCGGAGAACTCGGAGGAAACCTACCAAGCACGGGGAGAATATGCAAACTCCACAGTGCAAGGTGCAAGGTGATAGTGTTAGCTACTATACCACCATTTTGGCCAGGCAGTGTATATCAAAATATCTTAAGAAACAGCATGATGTGCTATTCTTCCACTTACCTTGTGAAAAATACAATGGAAAGTTTTAGTATGATTTTGCTTACATAAGCAGTAGCAACTTACTCTACTAAGAGTTGCTGAGTATTAAGTTTCTAGAGATAGCCCATAATCATGCAATAAAGAAAAAGAACATCCAATTATTGTCAGTTCTACAGACTGCATTAACTCATAGTTTTGGTAGGAAATGGTAGGGTTAGAATTTAACACCAACAGCATGAATCCATGGACACAACCTTCCTTGTGTAAACAATCCAGGCTGGTGGAGGTTGTGTAATGGTGTGAGGGAATGTGTTAATTCCAGTGCAATAACGCACCATGTCAAAAGCGAAAAATCATCTTACTACAGTATGGTTTTATGACCATGACAATGAGTTCTTCATTGTTCTTCAGTGGTCTTCCTGGACAACGAGTCTAAATCCATTAGAACACCTTTGGGATGTGGTAGCATGTGAAAAATCTGCAACGAATGTGTGATGCAATCTTGTCAACATTGACCAGAGTCTCATATCTTGTGGAATTCATGCCATGAGGTATTGTGGCTGTTTTGTAACAAAAGAGAGGTCCAGTATTATAATAGTGTTCCTACTAAAGTGTTCAGTCAGTGTATGTGAAATGAGCAAAATGACAGAAAATTTCTAGCTGTTGTTCTGAGAACCAAAATTTATTTAAAGCTCAAACATCGCCTCTCACTCTGACAAGGTATACAAGAGTGCGAGACAGTCCCAGTGTGACTGGAGCAAAAAGCAGATTTTGATTGTGTGAGAGCAGGGATGCAGAGGATGAGCTAAAAAGTCACTGCCATGTTCACTGAAAATGCCTTGAAGAGGTGTACTCCAGAGGGAATGAACGAGTATGTGAGTGCTGCTTAATCTTCCATCAAGAGACTCAGGAATCACTTTAATCTTTTCAGCTTACTTTTCCTGAACTTTCCCATTCATTTACTGAACTGCTCCATTTCTTTTTGCTCCCTTTAGGATCTTAGTCTTACTGGTGTAATGACAAGCTCATTCCTCCCCAAGGTTTTTGGATTAAAGGGCCTTCTTGAACCTGGTTTCTCTCTTTGGCAGGATCTCATTTCCTCTAGTAATTTGACAGGCTGCGGTTTTCATTTCTGACTTGTCACTATCTGTTATTTCTCTCACTCCATGTGTTCACCTGCTGTTGTTTGCTACTGGCACTCCTGTCATTTTTCTTTTCTGATCCTTTGCTGTACTCTTTTTGCAATAATTCACCAATCAATTGGTTGTAAACAAAGCATCGAAAGAAATCTAAAAGCTTTCCTTTTTTCTTTTCTTTCCTTTTT
The DNA here is from genome assembly GCA_030014305.1 of Clarias laeviceps. Taxonomy (NCBI): domain Eukaryota; kingdom Metazoa; phylum Chordata; class Actinopteri; order Siluriformes; family Clariidae; genus Clarias; species Clarias laeviceps. The sequence goes on from JAQMYJ010000004.1 coordinate 11,576,014, forward strand.
TTTACTTTAACATGTTTGTTGCTGGCTGTTCAGAAGATTATTGCCTATTTTGTATTATACCTGCATGCCTCTGACAGTAGTTTGACTGCAAGACAAATGATGTTAAGATGGAATAAAATTGTATTTGTCACATACATAACCATACATGGTATGGCATACAGTAAAAAGCTATCATGTGGCAGTAGGGCCTTGCAAAACAAATCATGCAGATACAGGTCTCCAGGCCCTGAAGATAATGTTCTGTGATAAATCCAGGGAGGGTTGTGAGTAAAAGCCCCAGGATATCTATCGCCAATAGCATTGCCACAGATCACAGCATTTCACCATAGTCGTGTTTAAAGGTGAACTGAAGCTCTTGACATGTACAGTAGCTGCATGATTTTATACAATGTGCTTCTGACACACGATTGGATGATTACAGAACTACACAGATATGAATGCCACTGTCACCTTCCCACCTCCAGGGTCGGATTTCGATTCCTGCCTCGGGTCTGTGTGCATGGAGTTTGCATGTGTTTGCATACTGTACATCTCCCTGTGCTTGGTAGGTTTCCTCCGGGTACTCCAGTTTCCACCCACACTCCAAAGACACGCAGGTTAGACTAATTGGCATTCCTAAATACCCATAACGTGTGATGGACAATTTAACGTCGAGCTGGCAACCCGACCCCTTATGTAACTGTCAAAAAAATGACAGATATACAGTATCTCCAGGGTGGGGGGTATCCATTGCATGTGAATGGACCAAAATACCAAATAAATAAATAAATAAATAAATACATAAAACTAAACTAGACAGTGAGTATTCACTTTATTAGTGTCCACTTTATACGGTGTATATAAAGTAGCTCAATAGTACAATACTAAAAAAAAATATTTAAAAAATATAACAATGAAGATTAATATTTATCAATACACAGGTTTGTTATAATGCACTCTTCATAAAATTGTCTTTTTTTATTCTCATTAACTACATGCATAGTGATCTCGATACATAAAGTCTTTTTTTCCATGATTCTTTTTATCATTATTAATATGTTAAGCTTTGTTTAATTCATAAGTCTTTTTATTTAAAGTTTACAAAATGTGCATTACACATCAGGCCTTGTACTGTATGAATAACAATAGGTTCTCCACCACAGGAAAGTCCCCAGGACTGAGTACTCACCATGATAAGCTCTTTTTTTCCTTGTTAGTTTGAGTCTGGTTGGGGAGATAACTGTTTCTAACTGCTATAAGAAAAAGGAAGCAACTTGTTTCACTGATGTTTCACAAAACTGAACATAACAATTCATGGATAAAAATATTGTCTAATATAACAGGCATTCTAATCAAACTGGGAATTTTGATTGTACTGAATAACAGAACACCATTATGAGAGTAAAAACTATTTCCAAATAAGACAGACTTTATTTTACATGCCTTCTACTGAAAGCTTTTTTTTTTTAAATAGAGAACAAAAGTAAAAACTCATACTATAAAATCATACAGAAATAATATTACACGCATATAAAGGTGAAAACCTTTCTTTTAGGTAAAGAGACGGTTGTTGCTTTCACTAGCAGAACACATTTATGTGAGTCAAAACTACCTTTATTCCTCAATATAATAAACTAATGCACTTATCCTATCATTTCACTAGTGCTTGGATACCATCAAGGTAAACATGTTTTCTCAGTACTCCAAGCCATGATCGGACTGCCTGCTTCATGTTTGAAACACTGGCCTCCCAGGAACTCCTTTAATAACCCAAACATGGAAATGGCTTGGAGCGAGGCCAGGACTGTACAGGGGATGTAGCAATGACTCCCAGCCAAGCTTTTGTAATGTGAAAGCGTTGTTCACGAATGTTTGTGCGTAAAGGTACCAAAGACAGATGCATCCCAACTTTCAAAGATCAGATGTTCCACTCGCAGAATGTTCACAAGGAACTACTGCAGTGGGTTCAAAGCCACCTTGGCTGGGATCAGACTCACAGACATACAGCCTTCTTTAAAATGTCTGTACCATTCAAATGTTTTACTGCAACAAAAAGTCCCATCATCAATGAAGTCATGAATCGGCTTCGCATGCATTTACAAGAAATTTCATCAATGTCCCAGTTTGACTTGAACGTCTCTTATATTATATATATATTATATATATTATCACCATCATCATCTACAGTATACCGCTTTATCCTGTATTCAAGGTCACGGGAAGACTGAAGCCTATCCCAGGAGACTTAGGGCACGAGGCGGGGTACAACCTGGACAGGGTGCCAATCCATCGCAGGCCTCTTAATATTATTTTTTTTATATAATTTTGAATCACTTAAAGAATGAGATTAAAAAGTTTTGGGCTCTGTTGATATTATACTGCATTTTCTACAGTGTCTGTTGTCACTTAAAACAATAGTTATTTTCAATGAAATGTAAAATGAAGAAAAAAATTGACTCCTACCTCATTCCTGCCCACTTAGTTTTGCTTTCAGCTATATAGTAGATGTCTTAAATGTGGCAACAGGAACAGAAAGCAAGGCGGAATTCACAGCAAAAAAAAGAACAGAGTAATGTGATGGGATCAGTTTTCTTGTAGACTCTGGTTTTGTGTCTGTTCTTGCTCTCTTTTTCCAAAAACCCAATTAAGACTTAAGCATTGAGTGGAACCGTGCCAAAAGTCTGGCACAATTGCTCTTTCTCAAACTGAGCTTGCTCCTATATAGTAAGAATGAAAGGGCTCAAGGATTGTCAAACAGCTAATGTTTTAGAGTCTTAAACTGTGAAAGCCACGATTGTCAGAAAAGATTGTCGAGAAAGTAATTCCCACCTGATAAAGGAAGCCTTGAAACATGATCAGGCTGAAAAAGGTCCTCACATAGATGAGTGGTTTTGCTACAAAATGGCTCTTTTTTTACAGCACAATCTAAAGAATAATGGCAGTAACGGTCGTACAGTTAAGAGTCTTGTCTGCAAGAAAATGTACATTATATGCTGATAGCAAGGTCACACGGTAATGTAAGCCAAGTGATGATTGGGAAGCTATTCTATTCTATTACCCATTTCTGCTACTGTGAGCCAGTAATGACAGGAGACGTAGACGAAGTTCATTTGAAGATTAGAACACGTGGAATGTGGGAATGGCAGGTCTGAAAAGAAAACTCATATAAGTAAATATACTTCAAGAATCAAATGATATTGTATAGAAAATGCCAGAAATGTTCTTAATTTTACTCAAGTCAAACCTGTACTTTTGATTGCGCACAATAGCAGAACACACTTATGAGAGTAAAAACTTTCAGGGTCCCTGGTATATTTTTAAATAGCCTAATTCTACAATCATGTTCAAAAGTTAGTACCCCCTAATTTATTTGTGTAAAATTCAAAAAACCTGCTTGACAGTGTTCACAGTGTAGAAAATTGGGGTGTCTTATTTTAACTGTTACACCTTATGAACTGTACCACAATAAACTTTATAACTAAATTGTTTTAGCTGTCTTAACTGCATATTAATTTTATGTACATCAATTTTTATCCTTTTACACTTGCATCTGTCATTTAGTCATAAATGACAACATAAAACAGAAATAAATAACAACACATTATCACCATTGTTTAGCTGACATCATAGCAAATTTATTTAGATATAATTCATGATAAAAGAACATATACTTCCAGTAATATTGTTAAAAGTCTTTTGGCAGCATACAAAGTGTTTGTGTCCGACACATGCTAAACTAAATCTAATACCAACTTATCTTAAGCCCCACCAATGGGCCAATGTTGGCCCAACATATGAACTGCCGTTGGCCCAACGTTGACTTGACATCGGCGCACTGACAAAAGGTTACCAAAATTTTGCAGATTTTGGGCCAACAGAGTAGTGCTATCTGGGATGCACGTAATCATGCAGATACTGTACATGTCAAGAGCTTCAGTTAATGTAACTTTAAATATCAGGATGAAACAGAAATGTGTGTTCTCTGTGACCTTAACCATGATGTGGTTGTTAATAAAAGATGGGCTAATTTACACAAATCTCATCCTGAATTTCACACACAGAGAGCCAAGTTTCCAAATATTAATCTGATAATGTCTAAATCTTTTTTTTGGCTTTTTTTTTTTTTGCTGTCTCGAATAATCCAATTTATCATATAACATTTTTCTTTTCTAGTCTATGAAATAAAGCTAAAGGCCAGGAAGGATAATCCTTAAGACAAGAGCCACAGTGATGATCGAAAGTGATGACAGGTCAGTTTTTACACTCCAGCTCTCTGACCATCACTTCTTGTGAAGCATGATAATGAACTTTCAGATATTTGTCATTTGCTGACCTTGAGGCTTTTTTGCACTCTGGCTAAAATACTTAAAGCCTCAAAATCTGCTTGTTTAAAAAAATACGCAATAATGTTTGCAAATGATCAGTGACTTAGCTGATGCCATATGAATGATTTATTAAAATGTTACATCACAGCTACATATTATATATATTTCTTACTCCAAAATATAAGAAAAATTTGTCATTATCAAAACAAAATATTTATATTCACATATGCTGTTTCAATCTACATTCACAAGATGGCAACGTTGCAGCATTACACGTGCTCCACTGGAACAAGGAAGAATTCAAAGCGCTAAATTCTCCATATACCTGATGGGGAATATGCATGGCCATAAGCAAAAAATAAAAACAAAAAAAATCACAAAGAACAAACAGCTGCAAGCACTTGGAGCACTGAAACATGACACACATACCGGAGGAGGAATTCATCAACGGTTTCTTTTTAGATCTTTGTGAACTTTCCAGAAGTGCACAATTAAGATGATGAATGCAGTTTGTCTGTCTGAGCTCCGGAGCTTTAGACCCTGATCTCCCATCATTCGATGATTTATTTAATCAAAAAAATAATAATTAAATGCTGTCTCGCTAATGATCACTTCAAAAATCTATACTTTAGTGTGTACTGTAGATTTTTAACTGGTAAAGCTCATGCTGCCTCTGAACATCTGTAGTCATTATCACATGAGAAGTTTCGCCATCTGCTGAGAGGCAACTTGAGAGAAGACGGTTGAGATCCTTTAATATGATATAACATAAAGAGACAAGATAAAGTGCCAGTCTCTACTTACACATGCTGCCTATGTTTGCAGCTCTTGCACGCTTCGCACTAATGGACTGAATTTACCAGGGGATTTGAGGGGGAGAAAGTGAATCTAGAGACTTTCATGTCCTAGAAAGTGATTTGTGCCTCATGGGCAAACCCCTGCTCTACACAAATCATTGCAAGTACCAGCAAAATGTCCTCAGCACGGTATTTTCGAAATTATTCTACCATCCTAAAGACAACTGGTGTCTACAAACAGAAAACACACATGCGCACAAACATACAGAAGACTGGATAGATTGAATGGAGGCTTATCTACTGGTGATCATGTTGCTCCTGGAATGCTCATGTACCAGGAAATGAAGTCCAGAAGCCAGGACAAATCTCTGAATGGCCAATGCTACTGCACTCAACTCTCAGGCAGCTCCATGTTAACATTTTGGAAAGAAGATAAAAATGTCATAAGGGCATTTATCTCATGGCAATAAAACAAACAGGAAGAAAAGCATGACAAAATAATTATGTATTAATGCTGATCAGATGGTTAAACTATGTATGTATATGGAGTGGTCTGTTTTAAATTATTTCAGTTAATCTAATATGGCTAGAAATAACGAGGGTGATTCCATGAATGTGGTGCCAATGATATTATATGTCTGAATAAAATAATCTGAATCTCCTTCAACAACCTTGGGGCATGTTTCAGATATACAGTATTTACAGAAAACAGCATTAGTCGGTCCAAGACCACTTTAACTATATATCACCTTGACATACTGTACTGTGCAAAAGTCTTGAGCCATCCCTCATTTCTTTGTATTAGATTAAATTAATTTTAAACAAATTTTAATTTGTTTATGGAACAACCTTATTTCCCCTCTCATCTGTTCCAACCACTCAGCATGCAGCATCACCAGTATACTAATCACTGGCCTGATCATCTGCACCTGTTTCTCACTGGTTCATGCCTTAAGTTAGATGGATGCCCTACTGTAAGTCTCCTGGGATAGGCTCCAGGTCCCCGCAACTCTGAATACAGGATAAAGCGTTATAGACGGTGAGTGAATGATTCATAGGTCATAGTGTGGCTTAACAAACAAAAGACATTCCTCCGAAACTAGTCAAAAAAGCCAAAAGGAGTTTCAGGAAGCCAGAAAAACTAATGCATAATTAAATAATAAAAGAAAATCATTGTTTTCCCACAGGAATCAATCAAGCCTGTTACCTGACCACATTCACATAGCAATAAAAGCACTGGTTACTTTGAATTTTATATTAATTTAAGAGCAGAATGCATCAATTACTGACTTGAGTGCTTAAGATCACTGTTGAAAAATTTATATATATACAGTACAGGCCAAAAGTTTGGACACACCTTCTCATCTATCTGTCAATGTGTTTTCTTCATTTTCATGACCATTTACATTGGTAGATTCTCACTGAAGGCATCAA
>JAQMYJ010000004.1:11605546-11622727 GCA_030014305.1 Clarias laeviceps
TACAGTATTAATATAAATAGAAAAAAGTGTAGGTCCAAGTATTGATCCCTGTGGGACGCCATTGGTGACTGGGAGAGATTTCACAGACTGCACTCTATTACTTAGATAATTAGAAAACCAAGACAAGGATTTGTCAGAAAAGCCAGTATCATAAAGCCTATCAATAAGGCGTGTGACTGACAGAGTCAAAGACCTTGGCCAAGTCAATGAAAATAGCAGCACAGTACAATTTACAGTCCAGTGCAGAATAGATATCATTTAAGACTTTAAGAGTTGCTGTTAGACACCCAAACCCAGTTCTAAATCCTGATTGAGCAGGTGATAAGATGTTGTGTGCTTCCAAGTATTCAGTGAGTTGACCGTTTACAAGTTTTTCCAAAACCTTAGAGATACATGGTAAAACAGAAATAGGCCTGTAACAATTGGGATCTGACCAATCACCACCCTTATAAAGAGAGAACACTAACACTGACTTCCAAGCACAAGGGATTTGCCCTGTGTGTAAAGATAAATTGAATATATCTGTGATGGGAACAGCGATAATAGAGGCAGCAATTAAAAAAAAAGACAAGATCCACCTCATCAGACCCAGTAGATTTATTGGAACCGAGCCTGAGCAATTCATCCAAAACCTCCTCCTCTGAAAAAGATCGCAAAATGAAACTATGGGAGGAGGAGGGAAGTAGTATAGGATGAGGGAGAGTTGGAGGAGATGCAGTAGAGCAATTAATAGGATTTATAGATGATGAAACAAAATTAGATGATTCAATGGTTAAACCAGATGTTATAAAATGCTTATTGAGACGCTCCATCATATGCTTCTTGTCTGATACTACAGTGTTCTCTAAGTAGAGTGAAGGAGGTAGCTTACAAGATGGTTTATTTTCCATCTCCTTTACTGTATTCCAGAATTTTTTAGGATCAGAGCTACTAAGAGAAAATTGCTTCTTAAAATAGTCTGTTTTAGCCTTGCGAACAGCTTGTAAAGATTTATTTCTAAGTTGCTTGAAAACCAAAATATCTGCTGGGGATCTAGAGTGTCGAGCCTTTTGCCAAAGAGTGTTTTTTTGTTGTAAAAGCACAGTAAGCTCCGGGGTAAACCAAGGACTATGTCGGTCCTTTACTCTGAGTCTTTTCATCGGGGCATGTTTATCAACAACAGCCCTAAAAAACTTATAAAATAAATACCAAGCCTCGTCTACAGTTGGAACCAGACTGATTCTAGACCAGTTAACATCTGCCATGCCGTGTAGAAAAGCTTATAGAAAAAGCAATACTAACATTGCTACATTTACATGAACTGTAGCTATCCATGTATTGCCAGGCAGAGAGAATACAGAGTTTCATTTGCTTTTGAATTATGGTTCATCCTCCTATATGAGAATATACGTGCTCTAAAACACCACTGAAATTTGGTGGCTCTCAATATATTGTTTCATTTTACTGCAATATTTTTAGAAACTTAATTTTCAAATTTAAAGTATGTTTACTGTATGTCGGACAAACTTCCATGACCTATCCGATCCGAATAACACAAATTTGACTCAGAAAGAATTCAAGAACAAATTGTATTGGTCTCACACAACCAGACACAGTATTACTTTCAGTGAAATGCTTTTTTGACTGGGTGACACAAAAAACAGTATGGACTATAAAGGAATAGACTGCAGTAATATAGAGTGCAAAGGCATATTGTAAGCATGAGAATCTCTTAAGTATTAATACTACTTCCTTTTGATGACAGGAATCACTTGCCATAGGACTCTAGCATGTTACTTTTTCACGTGTCCACAAGTGAGACTCCTCTTAGGGCTGTCAAGGAGGTAGCCATAGAGCACCAAAAGCCATTTTGCTTCATTTGTATTTAAGTATGCTTGCTCAATCATATCTTTACCCAATGGACTAACCTGTCTTTAGCCTCCCAAGCTCCTGATGGTAGTCCATAAAAACAGCTGGTCAGTGAGTCACCAGCTGGTCATCGCTTCCATGAAAGGTCTTGATTACAGAGTAACCCTGGACATATCCTTGTTTGAAAGAGCAGATACTATGGGTTGGTAGGATTCATTATATGATGTGGTAACAATAAGGCTCCCTGCATTCTACAACACATACGTCCTAAAATATGTTAATAGGTAGGACAGGTTACTCTACCTCTTGCCTCCAGGGGTGAATGTATGCATGCATAGTGCGCTGTAGTGGGCAGGCTTCCCATCCAATCTGTGTTCCTGCCTTGTGCTCTGTATCTCTGTTCCTACGTAGGTTCTTGTCTCCACTAGTGGTGTAATGCAATTCCATTTGAGCATGAAGTGGGTGTGGGGTAAAACAGAATGGTTTTCTTGAGTTAACACCACATCCCCAGAAACAATGGAAAACACTCTAAAAGTCTAGGTGTAGTAGATGTAGAATTCTGCCTCAGCCCAAGTATATCACTCAGTATATTATTTTTGCATTGTATTATTCAATATGCAATATTCTGATGAATATATTTTGTTGTGGTTGGCATGAAGCACTGTGACCTTGTACCTCCATGCTGAAGGGTTGAAGCCTTGCCTTTGTGTCTGTGTGTATGGAGTTTTTCCCCATGCTGGGTTTCATCTTGTTACTCTAGTTTCCTCCCACATTGCAAAGACATGCAGATTAGGCAAATTGCCCATAATATGTGAGTGTGTATGCTTGTGCCCTACCATTGGACAGCCCATCCTGGATGTACACCACCTTGTGCCCTGAGTCCCCTGGGATAGTTATCATGCTTCCTATGACCCTGTACAGGATAAGCTGAATGATTGAGTAAGTGAGTGAATGAGTAGTCTGTTGTCTTTATGTAAATAGTGCACTTCTTATTGGCATTTATTTAAAAAAAAAAAAAAAAAAAACATAATTAGCCTTACAACTATGTGCATAAGTTTACAGGCATGAATGTGTGTTGGTGTGCGTGTATGTGTGCAGTTAAACTCATGTAAGTAATGTGTGCTATTGTCACTTATGTAATATTAATGTCACTTACTGTATGTATACTGTGAGCTATGGTGTAACCAAATACAGTATACATTCTTTGTAAATGTATATGTATATGTAAGAATACTTGGACAATAAATCTTGACACTGATTCTGTTAAGCAAAACATAAAATTTTCAGACTTTTATTCATTTTGGCAAATTATTTTTCTCTGGCCCACAAGGTTTTTATAAATAAAAAATCTTTAATCTGAAAACATCTATGTAACCTTATTTTAGAGGCTTTAAACTTCCACCTTTTAAGCAAACCACTAGGAGGTAGCAGCAATACTTTTGAGGCAAAAGTTTAAACACACCTTCTAATCCAGTGGTCTTTTCTGACTTTTATTTCCTTCCACACCGTAAAACAATGCTGAAGGCATCCACAATATGTAATAATCTTCTTTTCAACAGTTGATTTTGAGATGTTTCTCCTATTGTACATAAACTCTGCTGCCTGTATCATAACCCACACACCTTTAATTCATCACATTACCCCACCCTTCAACAACTCCACTGGCTCCCGATCAAATACTGTATAGAGTTTAAAATTCTCCTTCTTACATTTAAAGCACTTTATAATCTCATTCCCCCTAACATATCAGAGCTCGTTCAATTATACACCCCCTCTCCGCTCTTCATCATCAAGGCTCCTTGTTACACCACCTGCCTGCCTGACCATCATAGAGCCTTTAGCCGTACTCCTTGCCTCTGGAATTCTCTCCCTGAAAACATCCATAACACAGAATCTCCAACCAAATTCAAAACTCAACTTAGACCCATTTGTTAAAAAATGCAAATACTTGAAACATCAAATATACATCAAATACATGATGTAAGGCGGCACTCAAATCACAAATAATAAATGTCTTAAATCTCTATTTAGACCAACTTCTGAATCGTCATTTGTTTTTAAATGTCTTAAATTATGACACTGTCTCTTTTTATTAATTTTTTGTTTTAATCTTCTCTTACCACTCAATGTTATCTATGTTATCAATGTTATCTTGTATTACTGTTTAATTTATTCTTGTTTGGTATTGGGTGAGCAGAAAAAGGACGCCTATATGAATAAAATGCATTATTATTATTATTATTATTATTATTATTATTATTATTAATATGTTTCTGCTACTCTGCTCTGTAAAGCCTTGATAGTGACTCTTATCTGAGGTATTGTCAATCAATGATTTTTGAGTGTTATTTCATAGTTTTGAAACGATCCAGTTTTGTTTTAGAATGTAGAAAATAAATCCAAACTCATGCCCGAACCTTTGACTGGCACTGTAGGAACAATACAATCATCATTTGTTGGAAATTTTTCTTATGTAGCAAATCCAGTGTTATGTAGCAATTCCCTTTACAGTCCCTACCGAGAAAATGAACTGTATGTGTTTCCCTGAAGATGCAGAAAAGCTTGTTTATACTAATAAAAATGGATGATATAATGGACAACTCTGTCATCCGTTAATAGAGTCTGACCTCCACTAGCAGTCATGTGAAATAATGGCAGAGGTTTTTCACCTTCACCTGAATGCCTGCTGCATACTACAAGAATTCATCCCAGGGCAGCTTTAATTACTCTACTTCACCATAGCTGCTGACAGCTGCCACATCCATGGAGCACTGTAGTCCGCGTGCCTCCTCTCCGAGTCTGCTGACGTGCACTAAACAAGCCGATTAGTCTCTCAACCAAGAATTCATAATGCCAGACACGAGACAGGTCTTTATCGACTATACCTGCTAATACAACATTTGAATAGGGTTTTCGATATGGGCTTAGATATGGTATAGATACTGTATAGGGAAAGAGTTTCAGGAGACGTAAGCGCTATATTTCTAAAGCAAACTCGATATAGTATGTGGTGTTTAGATTATGTGTTTTTTGCCAATTTTCCCTGTGCAATGTAGCAAGCCACTTTACAGCAGTGCAGGTGATATTCAGCTGTAATTAGAGCATTGCTTGGCTGAGTTCGAAGCTTTTTAAAAGCAGGCTTTTGAGTGCTGAGAATGAATTATGGTGTCAGACAGTGCCATAAAATGGTCAATTAAACAATTATATATTTGTGGCACCTGACCACAAGCACGCTGAAATCTTTGTTGTTTCTGGTGTGGCCATGGAGCCCATTACTTAAATTTAACATGAGCCTGAATTTGTGGTGTTGTTGTTGTTGTTTGTTTGTTTTTTTGTATATGTGTGTGTATGCGTGTGTGTGTGTGCTCACCTTTTGTTCTGCAAAATGGCTGCGTCCTTGACCATTATTTGTGTACAGCAGGTTTAGGACATTAAAGGGCAGAAAGGTGGTATGACCCAACAAGAGGCGTAGCTATGGATCTATTTTAGTGAGCTATTCACATGTGGGAGGAGAGGCATCAGTCATCAAAAATCTACCACAGTGTCCTGTTCTCTGCCTAACTGCTCATTCTTGCTGACTTCTCGTTACAGGTAAGAACACTGTATCAGAGGCTTTTTATCTTAGCTAATAGCCCAGTTCCGCTATAAGTAGAGATTAAGTTCTAGTGTGAAGAGTGTCTTAAAGTGCGGAGAACATTTTCCATCTCAATTGACTCTTTTATCTCTCCTAGTTCATAAAATGAGTCCTTTATTTCTGCTAGTTCATTATTTTATTCAATCCTTAACAAGATTAAGGGCAGCAGGTCATATGAAGAATCAAAAGGGTATGTTAGGAAAAATGGTCTGGCAATAAAAAAGCTTCAGATTCTTAGTCATAAACATATGATGTTTTAGATGCTCTCAGTTTATTGGAATGTCTTTCCCAGCTGCTGCTGCTGTTTAATATTCTATACATTCTGGATCATGTTTATTTAGAAAGATTTCTGGCAATCAAAGTCATTGGTGCTTTATTGGTGTTGCTGAACTTTGTCATAACGCAAGGAAGCACTTGGCCTTCACTCAACAGACATTTCCTGGCATGAAAGATGGGAGAATAGAGGGAGGGAGAACAGAGTGAGCAACAAACAAATATGTGTAGAGGCATGAGAGACAGGTGCAAGTGTGTGTGTGTGTGTGTGTGTGTGTGTGTGTGTGTGTGTGTGTGTGTGTGTGTTCAAATCTATTTCATCTTGTCTAATTCTGAAATATTTACATTGATTTAAGTCATTTTCCCAAAATCAAGCTGCAGATGTCAGGGATGGAAACATTACTTCCCGTGTGGGAGGTTGTAAGAGAAAACACTTACCACTACAAGTCAAATCACAAGAATAGATGACGAAGGTCAATTGCTCCATTAGTAGCTCCATCACAAGTGATCACAAAGCCCCACAAAAAGGTGGACCTGTAAACCTGTTTTAGGAGAGTGACTCATAGTTGGCTCTAAGAGTATGGTTTTTAAAAGAAGCTCAAGTAGGCTTTCATCAGTGACATTCCGACAGAAGACATAGTCACATGGTAGATGCAGTTTCTTTTATATCCCACTTAACATGTCAGTACTAGGCCACAATCAAACCGTGTGATATCCATATCTCACACAGAATGACTCAGTGTCCTCACATTCTCTGTCTCCTCTTTCTGTATTTTATTGTCCAAATTCACACTAAGACCCCAGTGACCAGTGCATTGTGAGGTGTGCCCCCCCACAGCAATGAATGAGACAAGGGCACACCTTGCTGGCTCAGGTCACGGAATGTCAGAGCTCTGCACTGTAACACTCTGAAACTAAGAAACAAAATATTGCCTAGTCTGGAATCAATACATTTCCTCATGCTACTGTCATTAACCTCTGTTAATACTGTCATTAACTACTATGTGTGATACTATATGATTTACAGACTTTTGTGTAAGACATTGCCAGTAAGCTCTGTTTCCATGATGCCTCGGTTTATCCAAGGCAGACACCTGTCATTTGAATAGCACAGGAATGCGCCACTGTACTCAATGTGGAACAATGACCATGAATACTTTGGCTTGCTTTCAGGACACGTAGTGCAGTGTGACCATGTCTGAGGGGTAAGGATCACCCCTACTGACATAAACATAAGCAGTCTGTCAAAATGACATTCATTTAACATATCTGATTTGCAGTAGATATTTATGAATGGTTCAGTAACGTATATATATACTTGTGATCTTTTCCATTTTTGTTTGTGACAACAACCTTCAACAGACCGGTAAGAAACCCGACACTGTCTTAAGCACTTACTATACTCTCTAAGAGAATACCACTAAGAAAATTTAACTTACTTCATGGGTAGATTCTTTACATTACATATAGAAATTCTCGTTTGGATTTTAACTTGAAGTAAAAGTTGTCTTGTGAAATACCTTGATTAAAAAAAAGGTTTAATTATTATACCTTAAAATAATCTTTAAAAAGTTCAATGTGTTTATTAAAATAATGTATGTTCAGATCTAAAATATTGAATGTTGATATACAAAGATATATATAAAAATAAATAAAATTGAAATATACACATACAATTTATACAGTTTGGGACATATTTTTATAATTCAAAAGATCTTCAATTTACAGAATAGTTTTTGAACGTCCAAGGCATTCATTGGCACTTTTTCCTTAAATTTTGTGCGAACGTTTTGTAAAAATACAAGAGCTGTACCAAAAGTAATGCAAAAGTGGGCATATCTTTTTTGGCATATACTGTACTGTATTGTCCAAATTGCCCATTTTGGTAGAATAACTCTGTATACAAAAATACTACTCAACATTGTCTGCAATTTGCGCCATTATTGACCCCAACTCTCGAATCCTAATTCCTAAACATCCTAAATGTCCCCATCACTGTTGGTGGTCTCACACTGGAATGGATTATCTTCAATGCTGGTTTCCCCATTCTTTAAACTGCTTCATCCATCTATGCACATTGCTCTTGTCAATGGTGTCATCTCCATAAACATTCTGTCGTGCAGTTTGAAACCGTCAACTGCAACAAATTGGATTTTCAAAACGGATTTGAGAGTTGGGTTAAACAATGGGGCAAATGCATTTCTTGGTGGAGACTATGTTGAGTAGAACCTTTGATTATAGCAAGAGTTACTCTACCAACATGTGCAAATTTAACGACCCATGTCAAATTATTCCCACGATTGTATTACTTTAGGTACAGACCTCATGTTAAGACACAAAAGACTTGAGGCATTATAAATGCTAAATAGTATGGAGAAACAGAAATAAAGATCATGATGTATATACTTAATGTCTGACTTTCTAAGGTGATTTATATTGTATATTTCAGGAACCATGTTTTTCTAAAGTGTGTATTAAAAACTTAGAACTAAATGGTGGAAGTACAGCAAAAGTTTTTATACTGCTACTCCAGTTTATGAGCATGTGCTTACTGTTGTCTGAATGTTGTGTGATATTTACATTTAGCTTACCTAACTATATTTGGCAGTAAATTAAGTTAAATAAAATCTCTTTTCAAGTCTATTGCATCCCAGTAGTATTTGTTTAATCCAGCAGTAAATAGTCATGTCTTCCCTCAGATGTGTCCTAGCATGGTGTATAGTAAGCTCCACTGTAGATTTGCACTCCTCCACTTAGGATTGTTTTGGGTGACTGAGTTCTCATGTTGGAAATTTTAGCAGTAATCAGCTCCGGCAGTTAATGCATGCTCCATGGTGTGTGTGGATTAGGCCCCATTTCCTTCCTAATGTGGCTGCAGAATGAAACAGGAATTTCTTGTCTTTTTGTCTCACAGAGGAAGTCCAGATCAAAATCCAAGTACCCAGCAACACGTAGGTTGCTGTTGAAGGTGGGTATTTCGAGCAGCTTAATCATCACACGGATCCATTATCCTCTAATTCCTTTAATACTTTGATTAGTTGGCCCGATTTGCTGGCTTATTTAGATCATTATCAGATCAGAAGCTTTTTTCATTCTGCAAAGATATAGTTGTCCTGCTGTACTGTGAAGCACAAGCATGCTGTCTTTCCTAGACCAAACTACTGAAGAAGGCAGAGAGTCTCCTGTTAAAGGAAAAAGAGCAGAAGACAATAGAGAAAGACAGCGCTCTGAATGAAAGAGTGCCCCCTCTAAAGGTCTCTGGACTCTCAGTACAGGAGCTTCAGGTTTGTAGCATGGCCCAGGAGCTCATTTTACACATTTTACTTTATATATGCTACTGTATATAATATGAATGCTAATGGATACATTGTAATAATTAGTACTTTTAACATTTGTGCTAAGCTTCATGTCACATTCATGACAACATTTGTCCATGCAATTCTTTTACAAAATGAATATACTGTATATGTAACTTTGATGATGAAGATGTGCTGAAAGTTATGTGAGAAATTATATAACAGCATTTATCTATCAAAAACAGCTCCAATATACTTTTACACTGTAAACACAGCTGTTTTTAACAAGAGGAGTTTATAGTAAAATACTATGAAACACCATTTATAGTGGAATATTATGCATTTTATGCAGGAGTGTGAATAGGGGGGAAATCTGTGCAAATTTATGGAGAAATGGTTGATGCAAGTTAGAGGGAAGAAATGGCAATCTCACTGGTCAGCTCAGAGCGCAGAAGGTTGTGAGTTTAAATTCCAATAATGGCTTTCTTTTATTTATTTATTTATTTTTATTATTTTTTGTTTTTTACATTAATGTACAGTTTAACCTTCTGTCACCTGGGCTCTACCATTGTGTGCAATGCATTTTTTTTTTCTCAGTTTTTTTGTTTACTGTCATCTGATAAGTATAAACCTAATCATCATCTCCAAACAGAAGGAAGTTTGGCATAAGAATAACACCTAACGGTCCTCATGTGCTGCTTGCACAAGGATATAGACAAAATGTATCTGGGAAAAATGTCATGTCCTCATACGAGGACATTCTGGTCTCAAGAGATTTAAAAACAACACTACTGTAAACTGCAAGGTCAGATTTTTACTTTAGACTTAACAGGCTTTGCCTATGTTTGCTTTGATAGTATTACCATCTAATATGTGGTATTACTGAACATTGAACATTAAAAATGTCTGTCTTGTATTTTATAGTAAAATGCTGGGAGTTGTGGTTGCCAGAGATGTATTGTTTAATAAACAGTAGTTTTGTACCCTATACATCAACATTTTTCTATAACTGCAGCCGCCAATTTACCATAAAATAGTGGCATTGGCAAAAGTTTTTTCTATTTAAAAATGACTGAAGTGTTATTAAATATAGTTTATTAAACATATTATTTTAAAAAATCAACAGAAATAGGAATAGGATGTTTTAATTTCTTTAATAACTATGGCAAATGCAAACATGTCACCTAGAGGTTCATGTTAAATAGCTTTTTGATGCACCTGCAACATAGTTATTGTGAATGAGACACAATGGGAGCGACTGGTAAAGCCAAAGTGTTTACTTCATGAATATGTATTTTTGTTTTCATTATTAATATAGTGAAAGAAAGGTCTGATGGAGCGGGTAACTAGTATGAAGAGCTTACAAGGTCATGTACCAAAACAGGTAGCTCATTCTCTGTCACCAGAAATTGGTCGTTGCTGGATCACAGCAGACGAGAACAAAGAGAAACAAAACAAAACAAAATAGAACTGTTAAAAAAAAAAAAGTAGTTACTGAATACAGACAATAGAATTGTGACTGTAGGTGTGGGTATGTAAGGTACACTTATCAGTTAGATAAACTGAAATTATATGATTTTTACATGTTAATAAGTTCTTGCTGATTTGTATTTATCTGTAGTGGAAAAACAAAGTTTATTCCCTAGAAATACACACCTTCATTTATTTCAGGTAGTAAATATTATGAATCATACACTTCGATGATAATACACTGTTATAGTAAAAAAAAAATTGGCAAAGTATACATCGTATATAGTTGTTTTGTGTGTCATAATTATTAATGAAAAATCAGTTGATTTACCTAGCAAGGCAAACGTTTTTTTAACACACAGAGGAATGTCTTTTTAATGTACAGTTGATTGTAAATTTTGTTTTAAAATTTGTAGTATAAAATTGTTACAGTACCAATGCCAGGATCTGTTTGTGTTAATATTTACAGTGTTTTGAGGGTTTACAATCATTAACTCGTTTTTTATTTACATTTTTGACTGTTGCTGCTTAATAGTAACATTCCACCATAAAATTACCCACTTGTTTTTAAACATGTTTTTTAGCAAGATGTGTTTTTTTTTCTTTCAACTGCTCTGTTGTATCTTGGCTCAAATGTATGTCATACTGGATAAAAGAAAACCCTTAATCAGTCAGTACAAAAATATGGCATTATATTTTATTTTATATTGTGTATTTTAGTTTATATTGTAATTCAATTACTGTATAAACTAAAGGACAGTATACACAGAGAATTAGCCTTAAATTCACTAAAATCATCTTGACTATTTGTAGCTAAATATAACAAGTACATAAACAACAATGTATAATAAAGCACATTAATTAATTATAAACATAATACAGCATGTTGCTGGCAAAATGTTTTATAATGTTTTATTTACTGTGAAAAATATAATTCATGTTCAAAAGTGTGTAGCAGCAGACTTCTGTTCCACACTTTCATAATTATATATAAATATATTAGTTTAATCAAATTACCTGTATTATTTATTATTGTTACTGAAAAATATGTTTTTGAATTAGTAACTGAATTATGCACAGCTAGTTATAGGGGTTATAGAGTGACACAGTTATGCACACTTTAGACTGAGTTTCTCAATTAGAAAAAATGTCTCTCAATTATTCTTCGCAGGAACTGTGTAAAGATCTGCACCAAAAGATTGACGTTGTGGATGAGGCTCGATATGACCTTTCGATAAAAGTGGACAGAAATGATTTAGAGGTATTTAGAGAATTATTCCATATTTGTATAGTTCGTCATTTTAATTCCTGTGCACTTTGCAGTAGAATTTGGAAGTTATTCCCTTTCATACTTTTCTAAATCCTTTTGTTCAGTATAACACAGTCATCTTATAATAATGTTCCATCTAATTCTACCTTAATCTGAGACTGTGTGTATAGCTCAACCAAAACCCACCTTCTCTTTTCCAGCTGGAATATTAATTATTAATAAAACATGCCTGCAGATATATAAGGTAATTAGAAATGGGTGGCTGTGGGTTCACTCCAGTGAATTATTTTAAAATAAACACACGTTCAATTTATCAGTTATAACAATTTTTTATTCATTTAAAGACAATATACATTAAAGCATTTTTGTTAGCTTTTATGTCTATGAAACAGGTTTGTTCATGTAATCTTTTATGTTACAGCAACGATAAACAGTCATTCACAAGCAGCTCCCTCACCAGCTCATCTTTTTCCATTCCTCATAAAGTTAAAAAGTGTAAAGTCTTCTGTACTAAAGATTCTCCCATGCCAGAAAACCACTGACACTGGAGACCCCTTCCATAAGTTTTAAATAAACCTCTTCCTGCCAACAACTTCACCATATCAACAAATATAGCTCTTAGTGTAATACCATGCATGTTGATTTAAAGTCACTGCAAATGAGTTGTTACTAGAGAATCAATAACAGAACAGACACATTAATATGGACGTGTGATTTGACTCTGATTATATTAACACTATTGCTAGAGTACTTTTACAGAAAATTAATCAACAGCTTCTTACCCATCAGATTCACTGTGTTATAAGTGTTCTTGCAGCAATTGCAATCAATATATCATAATGTGCAAATGTGGCAGTAATGTTTCTTTAAGAATTCTTGATTGGTACCACAGTTCATAATAGCATCTAAAAAAATCCATTACATATTTGGGTACTTAAGGTCAACATTCTTTGTGTCAGATTCAGTCGTTGCAGCATAAGATCTACGGGCTGAAAGGGAGACTGAACAGACCCAAACTGAAGAGAGTGAAGAAGTCGGCAGATGACAAGTTGGGAGCCCTGACAGACAACAAGCTTATGAAGGCCGACTTCAAAGCCAACCTTAAGACTGTAAAGAAGGAGGAGGAAAAGGTGATGCTGATGTCTTTAAGACTCTGCTATATTGGTAGAAGTTTGAGCTGAGCATGAAAGCTATCTATTAAACCTTTAATTAGTTTATAGTCATATATTCAGCATTTGTTTTTGACATATTCATGCAAATGTTCAGTGGTCAAATGCCATTAGAGATAATTGTATGCTTAGAACATTTCTACGTTCAGAACATTCTATTTTTACTGCTCTCCTGCTGTTTCTGTCTTTCCATTTCACTCAAAGTGTTCTTTCTGTCCGCTCCCAACAAGCAGAAAGAGGAGGTGACAGACTGGAGGAAGAATGTGGAAGCCATGTCTGGGATGGAGGGCAGGAAGAAACTTTTCAATGCTGGACAATGAATCATCATCCAACTGCCGTGCTTTTACAAACTTTAATGCTGCAGATAAACTAATTAGCTTAGCTAGTTCTCCTGAGGAACTCTGTATGGACTTATTTTGATGTATTTTCCTGCGCGTATACTGTATGTGTCTGTTTTGTTGTGTGATTGCTGAATTTTTTGAAAATGTAAAAGGATGAGGGGTTCATGTCTTGTGTAGAGCACTGATTGTTGATTCAAAGCTTAATTATGGAGAATATTATCAGGAGAGATGGATTAGATGGTAGAATGACATAATATTCCTCATAATTGTGTAAATATTTGATTCAAATTCAGTGTGATTGGGCTGAATAAATTTACTCTGTTTCCTCATCAAATATGTGTTGATTTTATCATACACTTGAATATTTTTAATCCCGATTGACACCCCCTACACACACACACACACACACACACACACACACACACACAAAGGACATTAGATATTGTCGCATTCAGTGAATTTTTATGATGGAAAGTTTTAAACAGGGTTCACAGCTTCATCATCCCTGATACTCCACACCTCGCCCCTAACTTTTTCAGTGGCATTTTCCACTTAGCACTCAGAGATGGACTGGAATCTGAGATTATATAGATTGGGAGACAAAACAAGTGATGTTCAACTCAAATTCCTGTTATTGCCCGACAGTTGTAGTCCATCTGCCCGATAGTTGTGCTGTTTGAGATGCTTTTCTGCTCATCACCGTTGCAAAGAGTGGATATTTGAGAGACCATAGCCTTCCTGTCACCTCAAACCCGTCGGGCCATTTTTCTTCTCTCCTCAACAAGGCAAAAACAGCATGATTTTATGCATTATTCTGCTGCTACTGTAAATGATAGACTGATTGAACAACTGCACAAATTAATCATTTTAAACATACAGGTGATTCTTTTTAAAGTGGTTGGTGTGTGTAGTTATTATTCTTTTGCCCACACCTTTACAGCCGTCTCCAGCCATTTTCATATCCCATGAGCACCATTGGGTCTTCTCATTTGTATGAACCAATATTTATTTTTTCTTCTTCTTCTTCTAAAAAAATCGAAGGACATGTGAGCTCACAGTTTCTCATCAATGAACTGTGCATTGCATTAGGACTCACACACTCACAAATTCATGACGTGATTTATTTTAATTTTTATTTATAATAAACAGGTAACGTCTATTATGACGAATGTGTCACAGCATTATAAAGTGTGTGCCAAAATGCTTTAGTTACATAGTCCAAATTGCTTGAGAGGTTTTTTTTTAAGTGCATGCTCAGCTCCAAAACATCATCTGTAGCCTTAATTTAGTGCATTGTAAATGATGTCAGTTTGATTTACGTCTGAAAGCTGGGTTCATTCCCCCTTTTCACCAGACGGAGGCGACAAAGATTTGTGCTCGTGCATGGCCTCCGTCACGCGCCCCAATTAGACTCTGGTCTTTTCTACTGACTCAGAATTAGGTCTGGATTTTGATTTGTGAGAAGTTGCAAGATTAATTACTGATCAGCAAAAATACAAAACAGTATAGTATATGGTTCCACAGAACATTTTTTGGTACAAGTGAATATATCTGTACTTAATGTTTTAATGAAACTGAAATGAGTGAAAAACTTTCATTTGAGAGTTGAAAATACTGAATCGAAAACATGGGATTAAGCAAACTGTAACACTCCCAGTCAAAAGTTTGTACACAGCTTCTAATTTTATGGTCGTTCCTGATTTTTATTTCTTTCCAAACTGTAAAACAAATATCATCTGATTGTTGTTGTTGTTGTTTGTTTGTTGCAACATGTGTCATTTAATATTTAAAAAATAATAATAATAATAATTCCAGTATTGTTCTAGAATGTAGAAATTAAATCGAACCTTGTGTCCAAACTTTTGACTGGTACTGTATATGATATATGATATATACTGCATATAATTATATAATATTAGTAATTAATACGATTAATATAGTTAGTAATATTAGTATGTTAAGATTATCAGATTAAATAATATCCTACTTCATCCTTCTGTACCCAACGTCCCTATTCCCTTACATTTCAGTCCAGTTTTTCACTCACTGTATGTCGATCGATTGAGATACAGTATATATGATATATAATTGAAGCATAATATAATTATCTGCAGAGTTGTTGTTGTTCGTCTTTCAGTTGCTCCCCTTGAGGGGTCGCCACAGCAGACCATTCAATCTGCAGAGTGCAATCATCAATGTGCTGTTCACAAAAGACATTTAGTGATGTAGAAAATTTCAAATAGATATTATGAAGAGGAGGAACAAGATAATTTAATCAAGAGGAAACCAGCCAGACAGACATCAACACATGGAGAATGAAACATATGCACCACTTCATACTTTATTAAAAAAATCTGTTTCTATGTTCTCAATCATATCTTTTTCACCACAGGCACGAACAAATATGCTCCCCTATCCAGGCTGTCTCCTGTCTGACGCATAAATCATTTAATAGAAATCACACTTTGTAAGGCCGTGCTGAGAGAGGAAACAGAAGGTAGGTAAAGGAAGGGTGGTGGAGGGGCACGGCATCCTTTACAAATCAGGTCATGCAGATGGAGGCCAAACACACAGCAGGGCATCACCATCAGCAAGATCTGTGTTCAACATATGACCTGGGTTTTGCCTTTGCCTGTAAGGTCACAAGCAATCTGCCTGAGTCACAAGAAAGCATGTTAGTGAATCAATCCGGTGTTAAGAAATATGAAGATATTGTAGAGGTTTTTGTGTTAAATAAAAATGATTTTACACAGTAAATCACATTTTTCACTTCACAAACAATAGGATAGATTATTGTTGTCCTTTACTGGTGTTCACTGTAATTCCTCAAATACAACTTTAACTTTCTTTTCAGACATTTAAATGTTATTAACAAGTTCCCTTTCCCACTGGGTATGAACATAAGGTTACACAAACGTAAAATTCCTTTTGTTATCTATCACCTTAAGACAAGCAAAAGATTTTTAACCCAATAGAGATAGACTTTTTATTTATCTTGCACAAGTCAGGTAATGGGTATTAAAGAAATAACAGATAGAACAAATGGCACCATTATAAAAAGTTGGAAAAGGTTAGAAAAACTAGAAATGACCAGTAATGCAACCCGTAAGCAAACTGTCCTCCCACACAGAGAGGAGGTGGATAAGGAAAGAAGCAAAGATTAATGCAAAGATCATAAAGAACTGAAGAATTCAATCCCAACTGAGTTGTTGAGATTGAATTAGTGCAAATATGATATTTTAGTACAGCTGAATCAGTGCAAATGTGATATTTTTAAAATTTGAATATTTTGAACATTGGTTCATTGAAAAAAATAGATGATATATCTCATTAGCACATCTAAATCAAATATAACACTAATTAGCTTGTCTTTAGAAGGTTTTATACATTTTAATCTTTACATGTTATTTATTTTATTAATTATCAGATAATTTACACATAGATTATTAGATTATTCCAAGCTTGAAATTGTTTATGTATATATTAATATATAATAAAAAATCTATCTATCTATCTATCTATCTATCTGTCTACAGTATGTATATATACTATAACTACTGTAACTGTCCTTGAAATATCACAAATCCTTGAATATATAAATTACATAATTACCCTAATTATAATCTTATATGTGCACACATGATACCCAAATCAACTACAGAGACATATACACAAACTGTAAAGTATAAAAGTAAATGTAACTACTTATAACCTGTAATTTTACAAGAGGCTCATGGCTTTTTTGTGAATACTTTACCAAATATTCATTATATAGGTTACTCAGCAAAAAAAGAAACGTCCTTTGACTCTCAACTGTTTTTACTTTCAGTAAACTTAATGTGTAAATATTTGTATGAACACTAAAAGAGTCAACACCATA
>JAQMYJ010000004.1:11640862-11661732 GCA_030014305.1 Clarias laeviceps
TTTTAGGGCACCGGCACCAATTTTTTTCTGTGGAAAAGCGCGGCACTGGTTCCAAAATTGGGAACCGGCACGGAAACAGCACGGGAACCAGAGCAGTGGAAAAGGGGTATCAATGGATAGGCCAAGTGACAGTTTTCTATATTTATGACATTGTTGACAACTGTTTCTTTTACTTTGAATATATTTGGCCTGAATGAGCATTATACTGCTCAAAGCCAGTTTGAGTTTTCTTTCGGTTTACTGGTTACCTTCACATAAACCATTTATTTAGAATACTGTCCTTATCCCATTATACAAGTACGGTAGGGAAATCCATTTATTGACTGAAGTATGTCTGACCCTGGCAATATGCGCCCTTTTAGCTTGCTAATATTGTATTTCCAGTTGATCATTACATGCACCAAAACAATGTAGAGTGAGTACCTTGATTCCTACCCATATTATGTACAGTATATGGTCCTAGCCCGACTTTTGAAATTTGATAACCCTTGGACTTGGACTACCCTGTTTACCAGTTTTAGTCGGACTAACACAATGTCATGTAATCGTACTGTGTGTGAGTGAGGATGGGAATACAGCCTGTATACACAATGTTCCCCAGATAGACTCCTAGAGCCACTATGGCCCTCGACCAGGATGAAGACGTTACTGAAGATAAAGAAACAAATTAACCTATTTAAATAAAAAATGGTGTGGATTTTATGAAGTCTGTTGATGTCTGAATATGTTTGATGTGATAATTTTTGTATTATTAATTCAGTATTTGTCCTTTGTTTTAATTTTAAGTTAATTAAGACCATAATATTCTATTTTGCATTATCAATATCGTTATCACAGTAAAAAAAAAACGTGTTATAACCCTAACACAATTCCTGCCAATCAGAGACAAGTGTATGGTCACTCCCAGCCAATCCGAAGTTGGAGGCGGGATTGCCTTTTCTCGACACCACTCTCTTTCGCTTCTACAAAGTTTATATTGTCATTATTTTCATCAGCATAAGTAATACATACCCACCTTACTTACTTATACTTACCATGTTCTTTATGTAACTTTATGTACTGTAACTTCGAACTTCTCCTCTAACATAAAGCTTTGTAGCTCTCGGCCTGTTTTTAGAATCTCTGTGTAACAATTAGAATCAACACAGCTTGTTGTGATTTTACATGTTGAGTGCTTGAATTAAAACTTTCCTTTTAATAATTTATTAGTATCAGTAAAATTGCATCATGCAACGTCGTCTCACCTCAGGACTGCAGGGTTTAGTATTCCACCTCAGTTAACACGCCTAAATCTGCTCCTCTCCTTATTACCAAGCTCTTTATGTGCTGAATTTGGTATGCCCTAGAGAGAAAGCACAGATCTCTTTAGTGATGTGGTTCACCAGTAATGGAGTCTGCTCCCCTGCTCTGCATGGTGTGTTAAATATGTCTTGACATCTATATATAAGCTGTACCTACTTTTCATTCCTCTGAGGGTTTAGTAATACTGGCAGTTTGTATTAGTTTATCAAGAATCATGTAAGTGCTGTAATTCATCACTTTGCATTTCCCTCCACGGTATCAGACAGCTGGCACAGATTTAGTGGCAGAAACAGGTTCCCTGTGAGTGGCGTTTAATTAAGGACGCTCTTCTGGGAGAGAGGCTGGCATCTGAGAGCCTCTTACCTCATAAGAAACGTGATAGAAACGGCTCTGTTCCAATCACTCGAGCTGTTATTACACAACTCAGGTCTGGCTTTCTTAAAAGGGATTTTATAAGCGCTCAGCTGCAGTTCAATTGCAGCGTGACTCAGTCAGCGGGCCGGCTCCACGTCCCAGACACGGCCACTGTGATGCATTCAAGAAGCTGATGAGGGTATTTATGTGCTACTTGTACCATCAGTCGGCAAGGATATTCATAGTGGGAATGAATCAGCTTCTCAGCTGTTCTTAAGCTGACAGAATGGGGATAATCACACAGTTATAAGACTACATCGCTGGTGTGTAGGAGAGTGAACCATGTTAACAGATTAGCAGGGGGGCACACTGGCGCACTGGTACAGGGTTACAGCGGACTCGATATGTCTAGTGGAGTAAACAGATTGCAGATTGGGCAGTTCACTGTAATCGTTGGCATGTTCTGATTAATGAAACATGCATGTTATTACAAGAGGGGAAAAGATGCCCCAGACATGCAGTGTGTGTGAAAGACAGAGGAGGAAAGGGGGGCTACATGGCATAGTCTGCCCTCATTAGGTAAGTGCACAGCTTCTCAAGATTATTATAGACATCTGAGAGACCACCTTGGATAATAATAACCTTCCACTTGTTACTTAATGATCAGTAAGATCGTCAAAGCTGCCCAGACCTGCCTGAAGTCTAGCAGTCACTCAGTCAAGCTCTCCAGCAGCACAGCCACATGCTGCACTTTGTGCCCAAATGTGTTTATGTGGCACAGGTGGACGGCTGGAAATAAGAGTTTTTTTTTTTATAGTGGAACCTTTTCAGATTTCACAGTACTGCAGAGTCTACATCATTTCATATATTCAAGTCAGATCATCACAAAGTGTTCAGTGTGGCGTGTTAGCAGAGGGAATGCATTAATCCGTATATCTGTAGTCCTCAACTGGCAGAAAACCAGCAAAGAATTTTAGCAGGCCATACTGGGGGCTCAAAGCATAATGTAGTAGAAATGAACAACGTAATGGCTTAAGTATTATAGTGACTAAAGCTTCTGCACAAAATTACAGCAGATCCTCTGCTACTTATTGTTTCTTTCCTGGTCTGTGTAATGAAGAGACATTTTTTTCAAGCCAACAATAAAAACAATGTTCAAAGATAAATGGACCGAGAACTGTCTGTTTATTCTCAACTTGAGGTTCAAAACAGACATCTCATCCATTCAGAGCCTGTGGCGCTTGTCAGAATGTAGCAACATGAAGTGCCCTTCAGATGAGATGCTCGTATTGATAGCCATGAACAAATCATTTGTGGTTAAGTAAAGAAAAAGTGTATATATTGTATGTGTATGTATATATATACAGTGCTATGAAAAACTGTTTGCTGCTTCTGATTTTTAATTAATAACATTTTTTTGTCACAAGGTCGCCTTGCACCTCCATGGTCCGGGTTCAATTCCCGCCTCAGGGTCTTTGCGCATGGAGTTTGCATGTTCTCTCCAGGCTTGGTGGGTTTGTTTTTTCTCCCACGGTCCAAAGTGCTGTACAGTAAGTCTCCTGGGATAGGCTCCAGGCCCCTGCAACCCTGTATACAGTATAAAGTGGTAGAGATAATGATAATGATATTTGTCACGCTTAACTGATTCAGATCACCAAATAAATTTTTATATCATGCAAAGATAACCTGAGTAAAGACAAAATGCAATGACAAATTAATGACAAAAGGCTGTCCAGACCTACCTGACCTTATGTGAAAAAGTAATTGTGAAAAATTAACAGCATTTCAAAAAAAAAAAAAAAAAAAAGTCACACATAGTGATGGTCATTTTATTGGGCCAGTTATTCGGTTTAGGGGTCAGTTACTGCATTTTGTATTTACTTGGGTTAAGTGTAACAAACATATAAAAATCATATAGAAAGACAATTGCAAGCTTAAAAAACAAGTCTCAACAAGCCTAGTCTTGCAGATCGACCTAATGCTTTCCGCAAGTTCCACTGTTACAAGGCTGCTTTCAGTGCTGAAAAGATTACTCCTCTGTAGTGCACATAATGTCTGAAATGCACCAAATAACCTGGAAATCATTAGTGCCCTTTATTGCCTTCTGTATGTAAAACGTCTATAAAAAGTCTGTATACAATTTGTCTTTATTAGACTCAATTAAATGGGGTGTTAATTAGAGCTTTTAGTCGATTATGCAGTTTAATCAAGCTTTTGTTGGTCGCTTCAGTTGAATCATCGAGTCAGGTTTCAAGTCACGCTTTTACATTATTTAGGTAAACTAACAAATGTTATTTTTAAGGAATTAACAAATACATTAAAAATATACTGTGTGTGTGTGTGTGTGTGTGTGTGTGTGTGTGCAGACCATAAAAACTGCTTGTGTGTAATGCAGATACTTGCATTTTCGCTTCTTCTTCTATGTGTGGTTCATGAAATACCATTAACTACTGGACTAGAAAGGATTATCACTTTGTAAGAGAAATGACATTTAAATAATCAAAAACACAATTATTATTTCACAAATATCTTCAATGTACAGACTCCATAATACCTCTAGGGGTGCTGTAGTGTCTGGCACCAAGACATTGGTGGCAAATCCTGTGGGTGTTGTGGGTTGTGGGGTGGCGCCTCTGTGGATTGGACTGGTTTGTCCGGTACATTTCATTCATGCTTCATTGGATTGAGAGCTGGAGAATTAGGCAGGCAGCTCAATAATCCCATGATCCGGTTACCAGTTTACTTTTATATAATTGATAATCATTTGTATTCAATTCACCTGGTAGTGGTGTATGATTGTTGTAAAGCTGTTCATGAATATAATAAATGTAATAGATATTTTAGATTTTCCTCTGCATTTATGCTAGCTAGCAACAAAATAACTCAAACACTGGGATGCAGCCTCAGGTACGAGTTACATTTGAATTTAATGTGTTCATAGTAACAAATAATATAATAAACACTTGCTCTGCTATGTACTGTACTATTGTCCAAAACTATTGGAATAAAAAAATCAGTTTTCACTAAATCAGTTAGTGAACCATACACTGTTAAATCTAAATAAATGCAGAGAGGACAGATGTTATTCATCTGCAAATGCACACTGTGGTCTTGATCTAAAGAGTGTTATGAATTTACTAGACTATTTAGCTTCAGTGATGATTTACAGTAATAGAAAATGAGTAAGTGCCAGGTGCTTTGTCACTAACTAAAATATTTAATTAAATATTAATAATACAGTAGATTCTGTAAATGCTGCTATTGTCAGTTTCTGTCTAAGCTATTTAAAAGACAGACATTGCACATTCACAAGTGTTAGAAGTAGCAGTCACTACATGGCCACAAGAGACAAACCTGGAGTGACATCAGTGACTTATGATTTGCTGGTGTCAGCGCAAGGTCAGTCCGTCTGTCAGAGAGAGAAAATGAAAGTTCTGGACTGGTCGCTCGATGGTCAGGCAATTACACAGAAAAACAATGAAACCCAATATTTCAGATGACTAAAGTAATCCATCACAGGCCTTTAAAGTGCATCCAGTGCCTAGTACAAAGTGTGTCTGTGGGTTAAAGAGAAAAAGAAGTGAGATGGACATAAAATAAAACCACGGTCAGAAGTAAGCAGTGCACTCTTCACATAGCCACATAGTGCTGGAGCATGGACACATTTTTGACACATACTTTAAAGTAAGTCTTGCGCAATAGCAATCATGTGATGATGATGATTACATATTAATGAAAGAACCACATAGGTGAAAATATATATATATATATAATTTAATTTTTTTTCTTAATGAACCGACTTATCCATGAAACCATGAACTTATTCATGAAGTCCATATTTTTGATTTGCTGCTCATGGTGTGAGTAGAAAAGGGCAGATAATGAGTTACAGTGGCCTGTGATGTGCCATGTGGAGCACAAGTATACAGTATATCATGGTGCATCACAGGCCACCGTAACTCATTATACGCCCTTTTCTAATTACTCGTACACTTGTTCTTGGCTAGTATCAGTATGATTAACAGTGGAGAAAGAAAGAGAGAGAGGGAGAGAGAGAGAGGGAGCCATTCCTCCCTCCCATACCCCCTTTTCCACCAAGGTGGTTCCAGAGTTAGTTCGGAGCCGGTGCCCAATTTCAAACCAGTTCTTTGTTTTCAGACAGCCAAAGCACCTCAGACATAAAAATTGGTTTTATGGCAGCACCAACACTTTCCGGGTTAGAACAAAAAACCCGCTTACGTCAGGGACAGGGACGGGAAAGTAACGAGCATGGTAACAAGATAATTTGTGACCTCCATGTTAAAAGAATAATGTAATTAATATAATGGGCACAAATGCTTTCTAATAATGATAAAGCCAGGAGAACTGCTCGCAAAGCCATGTTGAAGGTAACCATCGTATTTGTTGTACTTGCTCTTAGCATTTTTCCTGCTTGCAATTATTATTAGGGCCCAAGCACCATAGGGTGTGCAGGGCCCTCTTGTTTACCTAGGGATTTTTTTCCCCATTATTTTTATGCTTTTTGGGGGTATTAACATGCTGAAAAACTCATGAAAACAGGCAGACAGGTTGGAAACCCCTTGCCACGCCGGGGCCCTCACATGAGATTTTGCTGCATAGCTCATACACACTTGCACATATGCACCCGAAACCAAGGACACACTTAGAGCTTATTGAGCTGAACAACTTTCACATCGCCATGGGCTCAACTCAACAGGAAGTCAGTTATTTTGTGTCGTTTGTCAAAATGCACCCGGATTAATTTGATATACTCAACCTAGGGAAGACATCATTGTATGATGCTTTTTTTCCAGCATCTGGGGCTTTTTGGAGGTCTGAACATAAAATTCCCCCTTTTCTAAAATTATGTCATAATGGAATTGGGATATCCCCTTTAAATGCTCCCGCTGTCTTTCTGGTGCGCCTGGGCGATGGCGCAGGGTGCTTGGGCCGGCTCATCGTGCTTGCAACTATATTTATTATATACATTTTTTTTTTTTTTTTTTGCCACTAGCATTACCGCTAGCATCGCCACTAGCATTCCTGGGACAGTAGAGACGTACATGAATGTATACAGTGATATAATGAAATAACTCTCAAGCACATGGGAAAACCTCTAACGAGGTTCGCTCTTGAACTGACACTTGCACCAGAACATGAACTAGCACCTGGTTCACTTTGGTGGAAAATGGGTACCAGAGAGCTCAGTAAATAATGCTCTCTTGATTCCTGACCATAAATTGCTACAGAAGAGATTTGTATGCTTTTCTGTTGCCCTACACAGGTGACACAGGTCCTCTTTTCCATGATTTTTTGCGCTTTAAAGACAAATGCTTGCGTATAAAAGCACTAGTGTAAGCTACTGAAAGAGTACTTGGACATTAATCTCAGACTCCTCTACTCAAGAAACTTTTGTGAGTCTCAGAGCTGTGAACTCTATTGTTAATTTGCATTATCTTAATGATGAGCCATGTAAGCCAACTCTGAACACGTGTAACTTTTCCCATAAAAATATTGACATTTAAACTTAAGCTCTTGACTCTAAATACAGCCGTAAATTTTTTATTGTATGCTCCGTGTGTCTGGCTTAGATTTTCTCCGACCGTTGCTGTAATGTTTCGATACATTTTGATTAAATCCAAGATTCAAATTGATAAATTACACCAATCTAACAAACAATAATCACTTTGGTTAAGAATAATACTCCTTAAGGATGCTCCTTAATCATGCGACATCAAAGCCTCAGCGATGTGTTTTAAATAAATGACAGGCCATAAGACAGACCCATTATTAGGCAGTGTAATTGCAGTGTAGTGTTTTGTCCATAGCCGCTTTACTGTATATTGAGTGGCACTTACTTAAACAGACACACCAACCTGCTGATAATAGTAGTCAACATAAATATAAGCAAAAGAAGTGACTACACAAGTGTACTGGGAGGAGCACAAAGTGAGGCACAGGAAAGGGTTCTACACAGGAATGTGCGGTCTGAATATCCTTTGTAGCCGATACTCAGTCTCGCGCACGCATGCACACGCACACATTTCCCGCAGAGGATTTGCAAGCATTCTTGGGAAAACTTGGGAGAGTTTTACCTACATTGTGTACATTCTTCAGAGACATGATTGATGTGAGGCACATTAGCTTTGTTTGTTTTAGACTAAAGAGTATAAACTATAATGTGTCTTTTGTGGTCCATGCTTCAAAGTACAAGGACTTTTCAAACCGTGTCTCTGGCCACACTCCCTGCTGTTGTCCTCAGCCTGCCTCATCACTGACCCGAGGGTCATACCTGTCCCATGGATCTCCCAGCCTGCTTCAAATGATTGAAATACACACTGTTCTTTCATCGATTTTCATTGATTGAAGCTCCACCCGGGATTCAGTCGGCCAAAGCTCACAAAGTGGACCGTAAGATAAACGCAGTAAGATATGTCGTGTTATAATAAATGAAAGACATTAATAAGCATCAAATTGCCCTGAGATTTTACTTTGAATATGTGTTAAATGATGAATTAAACATGATGAGGTGCTGTTATGAGGTGTGGTTAATATTTTCCAATATCTACATGCCAGGTAGCATGGTGGCTTAGTGACACTGTCGCCTTGCACACCCATGGCCTGGGTTTGATTCCCATCTCCCTGTGCTTGGTTTGTGCTGGGTTTCCTCCCACAGTCCAAAGACATTCAGATTTGGGAATTGGTGTCCCTAAATTGCGTGTGTGTGTGTGTCCTGTGATGGATTGGCACCCCATCCATATAATTTTTTATTAATTAATTTTTAATAAGACAGAAATGATTAAGGCCATGTGATTAAATCAATTATGAGATTTATTTGTTCTTTTCAAGGTCAGTTCAATTATTTGATTAGATGGCTCAGTTTATTATTCACAATCGATTCACATTTATTTAGGTATACTTACATACTTGTGTTGTGGCTCAAATGGCTGAAGGCTGTGGATTACTGATTAGAGGGTCAGAGGTTCAAGGCCCAGCACGGCCATGCTGCCAATGTTGGGCCCTCAAGCAATGCATTTAACCACCTCTGCTCCATGGATGCTGAAATATGACTGACCTTGCGCTCTGACCT
Source organism: Clarias laeviceps (assembly GCA_030014305.1). Classification (NCBI taxonomy): domain Eukaryota; kingdom Metazoa; phylum Chordata; class Actinopteri; order Siluriformes; family Clariidae; genus Clarias; species Clarias laeviceps. Next base: position 11,649,609 of record JAQMYJ010000004.1, read on the forward strand.
CAGCTTTCTAACAAGCTAGGATTTGCAAAGGAAAGAATTTCACAGTGCTTTAATGTGTTTTTGGTAAATAAAGGCTACTACTTCTTCTATTCTGCTATTTAGTTATCAGCAATATCGGCCTTTAATTTATTTAATCTAAGATGAAAGGCCTTGAAGAAAGCCACTAGTGTTCAATAACCACATACTGTACTGTAGCAGACACCAAGAGCAAAGAAAAAAAATCTGATTGGCCCTCAGGAACTAAATACTCACTTAAAAAAAAAGTGTGTAAGAATGTTTGTAATGCAATAAATAAAAGTGACTATTTTATTTTGAGAAATATAATGCTTTCACTGAAGGTGTCCTTATTGGTCTCCTTACAGTAAACCATTACACACTTTTTAAAAAATCATTTATGTGGGTCCCTAGTCCACAATAGCATATCACAAAATATTACGACACATTGCAGCCAGAACTACTGTCCAAGTCATGCTGTAACTTTATGAGAATTGAAACTTGGCAAGGGTCAGCTAGCTTAATGCAAAAAAGCATTTAGTTAGGTGCAAGTTAGGATCACATATATTGATCACAATATCAATGTATCATCCAGTTTCCCAGCACAAATAAGACATGAGTTGATTTTCAGTGGTGTTATTTCTTTCCAAGAACCATTCAGTCAAAGCTCAGACATTTCTGATGTGTAAATGAGCCAAAAACTGTTCTGCGCATTCATGCTACATGTACAGTATGTGCCTTCCACAATGCTGTTGCAGTACATGCTCAATAGAGGACATGACAAACTTTCACTAGGTGTGAACTCAAATGGGGTCCTAAATCATTTTCCAGTTCAAGCTGTCTTTCTTAGCATGCTTCAGGGCCGTTGCTGCTTCGGGGCCATTTATGCACGGCCTAGCTAAAGGGTGCCTGACAGCAAGGGGCTGATATAAGAAGGATGTTTTACAAGACATCAGAAAATTCTCAGGTTTATGTCGAACATGGTTTTATGTGGCATGAAATGTTACAGCAGGATAGGTCATGTACGAGAGCCAAGCCCTGGCTCATGTTAATTACCACAGGGAAATTGGGTGCCTGTGTAAAAGCTCACACTGTTTGGAAGGAATGAGGTTCAGTTCATAGGTTATAGCTTTATAGCACATGAAACAAGATTTTATAAAGAGCAGTTTGCTTTATTTTTAGATCATATACACATATCAGCTATAACAATAACCCTTCAAACACACATCTTTTCATATACAGTAGATAAAGAATATAGATGCCATATAGATCTATGTTGTGTTCACATGTTACTGCGTGTTTGTTGTGTGAGGTGACCTCACGAGCATGTGACAATGTATGTGCTCAATTTGTGCAACCATGTATTTCCAACCAAAAGCTCTGCGCCTCCTTTCACACATGACCTATAGAATTGAGGTGTGCATATACATCATCACGGTGCATGCCATAGAGATCTACTGTAGGTTGTGTGCGCATGCTACCATGCTAGTTGTGTGCGGTGCTGTCATGAGCACGCGACATTTGTTTTCTCAAAAAAAATTTTTTTTGTATTGCACTTTTAAGCAATTTATCTAGTTACTTGGCATTTATTACATATATGTTATTGAAGCTGTTAAACCGTTAACATTAAAAACACCTTCTTCAGCTTTTTCTGTAATTCTTTAGTTCTCCCCACCATTTCGTTTAACTGGTCCAATTGTTCATGCCCTCTTAAGATGTTGATAATAATAAATTTAATTCAACCCCAATTTTAATTTCAAAATATGTAGTCTGTATATAAGCAGAACTTTAATTCTAAGGGTTTAACAAGAATATTGTGTTATCCGTTAAGGAATTACAGCCTCTTTTTACAAAGTGCCTCCATTTCTGAAAGCTCAAAAGTAATTGGACAATTGGCTGATAAGCAGTTTGATGGCGAGTTGTGGCCTGTTTTAGTTATTTCAGGCAAATTTGGAAAATTCTTTAAAAAACAGTCTACGATCAAGAGACACCTTAATGAATGTAAATACAGAGAGTTTACCTCAAGGTGCAAGCCACTCAAGAACAGATAGACCATGGAAATTTGATAGGAAACATCTTTTACAAAATCCCAGTTCTGAAACACAATTAAATGCATCAGTATGATTGTAAAGGAGGAATATGGAAAATGATAATTGCTAATGATCCAAAGCAAGCAGTTTTATGGCATGAGTATGTATGGTTGACTTTTCACTTAGAGAAAACAAAACTGAAGGCAGAAGAACCTACAATGAATATTCTTATTTTTACGAAATTCCTGTACTCGTCACTACTCTAACCCATTGTCCTCTGAACTCCTGCACTCTAATCTACTGTACTCTAAATTACTTTAACCCACTGTACTCTAATTTCATGCTCAATGCTAATCTCTTTTAACCTAATCTACTCTAGTCTGTTCTAATACTCTTCTGCTATACCTCTAAACTACTCAAATCTCCCATAATATACAGTACTCTATTATACCTTAAAAATTCTGCACTTTAATTAATAGTATTCTACTCTACTCTAACCCAATCTGTTCCATCCAATCTGCTACAATCTACTTTGATCTGCGATGTTCTCCTCTAATCTACTCTGCTAACATACACTAAAATACTCTGTTCTAATCTAATCTACTGTAAACTGTACTTGACTTTGGTGCACAGTTTCACGCTAATCTACGCTAATCTTATCTAATGCACTTCAGTATTTATAAAGGAACATACGAATATAGAATTGAGTTAATTACATTCATTAGTGAAAATATTTATTGTAGCAGGTTTACCACTAATGTTATACATTAAAGGATCCAAGATTAATTCCCTGAAGATGCGGCTGTTTGACAGGTTGAATAATTTTTACTTGTTTCTCTATTTTTCCACTTATTATGTAACTGTTTTCAGCTATATAAAAGCCCAAAGTACTGAAAGTTAAAACCCCATTCAAAACAAAAATTCATGAGGGAGTGCAGTTTTTTTTTTTTTCTTGTTTTTCTTCAGATCTCATATTTCTCTGTATGTGGAGAATATATTCGGTTCGCTCAAGAAATGAGAGGTTTTTGCTTGGCTTTGGACAGCGTGGGCACTTTAAGTGAGAGTGTGTGTGTGTGTGTGTGTGTGTGTGTGTGTGAGTGATTCTGACAGTGCTGTCGTTCACTTCATGGGCTGCAGATAGAGCTCTCCCTCTCCCACTCTGTGGTCAGTGTGTTTGAGTGCGAGGGCTCTATCTTACTGCACAGCATGTTATAAACCCTCTCCCTTTTTCTTTTTTTTTTTCCCCTGAACTTACGGGAAAAGGAGCTTATTTCTTACCATATTTGGTCATATGGAGCAGCACCAATAAGCAGCAGACTTTTGATGCTGCATTCGCATCATTTTTTTCCCCCTTCAACATTCTTTTTTTTTTTTTTTTTAGATTGCATGCCAGTGCTGACTGATAGAGGTGCAATCTCTGGAAAGTGCATGAGAGCACCATTTAAAGCAAGCCTTTTAAAAAAAAAAAAAAAAAGAACATTGCTTACACGGTGTTGCAATCTGAGAACAAACTCTTTAGGCAGATTTGCAGATGCATATCGTCTAACCTAATTATTTAATTTTGAAGAAAAAGAGGAATTGTAACAAAAAATACTTTACTACTGGCATTTTTTAGAAGATGATAATGTTGGATTTAAGAGCATGTTTGTGGCATGCAACAGATTTAGTAGCTCAGATTTATAGTTCTCTAGCTCAGAAGTTTTAGCTTGATGACAGAGTAGAGTTGAATGATGGGCCTCAGTGCTGAGTTTACTCGCTAGATCCCAGCTCTCTAATCAGAATCAGGCATGTCACTTCTTCTGTCAACATGTTACAATCAAATTTTATATACATGCCGAAAGTTCAGGTTTGGAGAACTTGGATATTCATTGACGTCTGTGCAGTTGCAAGGGGTTTTGTTTAGGGAAACATCTGAGATGTGTTTGTTCTATATTCAGGTAATTTAAACCTAACAGTACTAAAGTGATTCACTGGACAAGGCTGCATACTGAGGAATGTGATCCATTGTCTGGGAATGTGGGAGTCTCAATTTCCATTCTCAAATAGCAATACCTAAGACTCCTTCCTTAGACGTTGCTTTATTCATGTAACCATGTCATTTTAATTGAAGTAACTAAATGAATGGAATCGATTTGTAAATGCTAAGAGTAATAGTATTTTCTTCATTATAAGTGAATAGATATAGTTGATATATAGATAGTGAACAGATATAATGCTGAATGGCTGTAATGCAAAAATAATGAAATGTATAAGACTTGGCTATGTTGTACTAGTTTAACTTCAATAAAAACAAATAATAATAATTTATATATGGTTGCATTTGAAGTGGTAAAATGTTGTTTGTTACTCTATAATCCTACAGATCCCCTAAATAAATTATTCACAGAGCACACTGTCTTATAGGAGCAATTTATTTGCTAAAGTCTGTTCAGAATTATAGCAAAATCTGTTTTTTTGTTTTATATTTATAAAATTGTGATATTTACAGAATTGCAATACAATATATCGTGATACTATCATATTGGAAATTCTCTGGTGATTCCTATGCCTAATCTCCAGTGTGCGTGTACTGTACAAATAAAAATGTTAGATGGGAAAAAACATTCCCTGCTTTTTGCCATTTTTCCATTTAAATTTTTTCCCTGTTGTGACCTTCTATAAGACAATCTCCTTCCCTGGCTTGTTACTCAGCTCTGTTGTCCAGTGGGTGTGGGGCTCTGTAGTAGCTCATTTACATTTATTCTGAAATGGCACATTTGGAGGAAGAATGAAATAAAGGGAGTTTGGAGGACCTCTGAGTCCCATGTTAACTTGTTAAAGAAATAGTAAAATATGGGACCTTTGAAGACAGAAATCTCAATTGAAATTCAAATAAATGTTGGCGTTACATTTAGTCTAAATGCTATTTTGCTAGCTTGATTTGTGCCAGTCAATTTGGCAGTTTTGAATAAAGCAATGAATATGGTTTTAAAGTACAACAGTGTAATTACTCTCATCATATTCTCATATCACGACCTGATTATTAATGTAATTGCATTTATTGCACCATATGATTATAGTATTATTGTGATTTTGTGGGCGTGTTTTTTGTCAGTAAACAACAATGAAAAACCAATCACCACAAAAAGAAAAAACCTGATTGATGAAAAGAGACAACTTCTGTCCTGTCTGTTGCTTCTCTCTTTGATTTTTCATCTTCACTGCATCGTGGCGCACATTTGTTTGGTGACAGCAATGGAATGCAGTCACCGCTTTCGCCTGCCAGAAACTCCACTGATTTATGGCTGAACATCCTGCTCTCGCTCTCTCTCTCGCTCTGTAAATGTGCTGATGCATTATTATCGAGTCCAACACACAATGCACATTCTCTTAGGCAGGGCTGCTCTCCAGCCAACTGACCATCGCCAAACAAATCATCTCCATGATGACAGATAGTACAGCCCTCGTCTATATCCAGAGACATGATGTGGAAGCTGAAGAGGATCGGGAATGGTGACTCTCTCCTCCATTTCTTTCCTCGTCACTGCTGCAGTAAGCCTTTTAGACGTTGCAGGTCTCATTATGTCTCGCATATAAACACAGCTGTGAGATAACGATGGCTGTCGCACAGTGACGTTTTACTGCACAGCGTGGAGTTTGAGAAAGCCTTCCGTCAGATAACAAGCACAAGCAGTCAAAGCATGTCCAGTCTAGCTTTGTGGGAGTGTTAAATGACACATAGAATCTTTAATATATACATAATTCTATACAAAGATTAGGATCTCACACACACACACACTCTCTCACACACACACACACACACACACTGTTTGAACTTTGAAACGCATCTGCATTTATGACTCACAAGCTTACATGGATACCATAAGGACTATGGCTAGCTTAAAGATTTATACTTCTCGTATGGATGTTGTAAATCTGTACCTTAATACTGCTGCTGTTAGAGATGGGTGGGGGGGAATGATTCAATTAGATATCATAATTCTTTTCTGTGGCAATTCATGCATTGGCACACTGACTCAAAACCTGATTTATTTATTTTTTTAAATAACATTTTCATTTATAGTGGTGGTGAAACATTAACTATTCACACATTGTCAAGAAGCACAGCAAATTATTCTCATAATTTGTCATTTATAAATGTAAAATAATCTGGGGAAAAAAATCCTATAGAATCAGGGTATTTAGAAAATCACAATGCTTAAAGATTCGCAATACAAATTGAATCAGCACCTGCTGTAGGTATCGTAATAACAGGTGAGATTGGGAGATCCCAGGAGATTCCCATCACTAGCTGCGGCCATCAGATTTTGCTTGGTGCTGTAGTGGTTAGCACTATCTCATGCACCTCCAGGTTCTGGGTTGCATTGCCGCCTCTGGGTCTGTGTGCATGGAGTTTGTATGTTCTCCCCGTGCTTGGTGGGTTTCCTCCCATAATCCAAAGACATGCAGATTAGGCTGATCCCAAATTGCCTGTAGTGTGTAAATGAGCTTGTGAGTGTATGTATATGTGTGCACTACAATGGATTGACATGTTCCCCTTTTTTTTCACTGCCTTTGGATGTCTTATTAGGGAAACTACCATATACACTACCAGTCAAACGTTTTGTTACGGTCTTTTCTGTCTTTTATTTCTTTCTACATTGTAAAAACAATGCTGAAATGTCTGAACAGTTGATATTGAGATGTGCCTGCTACGTATGCTCTGTAAAGCCTTTGTAACGGCTCTAATCTGAGATGCTGTTAATTGGTGATTTTTGAGGCTGGTAAGTCCAAATGAACTTCTTATCTGCAGCAGAGATACGTTTTGGTCTTGTTTTCCTGGGAAGGTCTTCATGAGAGACAGTTTCATCATGGTGCTTGATTTTGCAAATGCACTTGACAATACTGTTCTCACAAGAACTATTCCAGAACAGCTGACCTTCATGTCTTAAAATAAGTTGTTAAAATAACAACTTACTGTTGTTTTTGTTGTTGTTGTTATTTAATTACCTAATTCCATATGTGTTATTTCATAGTTTTGAAAAAAATCCAATATTGTTCTAGAATTAAGAAAAATAAATCCAAACTAGTGCCAAAACTTTTGACTGGTACTGTATATCTGGATTTCTACTTTTGTAAAGCAGTGTCTTTTGTTAAAGGCACTATACAAATATAAATCACTTGAGTGAAAGTGATAAATGCCATAGCAGCGTATGTTACATGGCTTCAGTCACAGCTATGAGGGAACTCCAATCCCAGCTGTCTGATCCCCTTCATTTCAGTTGAATTCACTGAGCAAATAGTACTCAAGGGGCATAAAAAAAGAAACCATGCCTCCAATCAAACCAGTAATTGACAAGTGCATTCGGGCTTGGTTTTAAGGTGAACATCCTCTTGTAAAGAGCATGCTTTCTCAATTTCTCAATTCAGATTTAGCTTAATTTATAAACACTTATGTTACTGTATGAATACTATTACAACTAAGCATTACAAAAATAAGTGCATTTTCCTACAGGAGAACTGCTACATCTGATGGCAATACATTTTAATTATGGCCTAAAAATGCGAGAGTTCAGGTTTCGCAAAAAATTAGGCAGAAAAAAATCATGGTTTGATATGAAATTGGTTTTCATATCAAACCATGATTGGCTCATTTTAGTGTTCCCTGGGTAAATATAAACAAACCCTCATGACTTCCTGTAGGTCCTGGTCTGTTATTTAGATCTTGTGTTTGGTCTGAATAAGTCGTCTTATTTCTGATACATGCCTTCATTTAGTGTTTGCCAACTAGAGCACTTTTTTAAGCACAAAGACCTTTACATTTAATGCAGATCACACCTGGACGTTCTAGATTCAGGAGTGGCCAGCTGCAGCTCCTTCAATTTTGCATACGCCCCAATGCAAATCCGAATAATCAACCCGAGTCTCCCAAATCATGCCATTGCCTAGATTAAAAATGACCTGAGAGATATAGTAGTGCGAAAGGTATAGCTTTTCCTAAATAATTTTTTTTTTAAAACACAAAGTTTTTCATGCTGTTTTCAGACATTAAAATCCTTACGCTGAGCAGACATTTCATTAACAGCTGCTGGAATGTGACGAGAACTCCAACTGAAAAATCACCAACCCCTGCTTTATTGAAAGTGTTAGGATTTGTTTGGCAGGTTATTGAGTGAAGGTCAGGAGTGAGTTAAGTTATGAGCAAAATGTGTGCATTGCTGACATAGCTGCCACATATCTTTGTGCACGTGTGTATTAGACCTTGTTGAGATGCTGACAGTGCACATTGTTGAGATGCCCAGCTGCACCTGGCTGGCACACCTGCTGAGGCATAGTCTACCCCAAACTCTGGAACCTCCCATCTGTGAAAAGAGTTAAAAGCTCGAAGTTTTATTGGTGTGAACATTACTGAGGATCGTAATGGATTCTTGTGGATTCTAAACAACACCTGCCTTGACAAGAAGGAAAAGCAGTTGGCCTACAGAGGCTGAAGATATCCAAACTTTCCTCCCATCCTCATAGCTTTATAAAGATGGCCAATCGAGAGTACCCTTATCAACTGCTACAGGAATTACAAGATCTCCGTCGGCACACTCTACCCACCATCAACACCTCATACAACAACTGCTGCATCCACAAAGCTTTCTATGATGGCCTTTCTCTTCTTGAGACAGTCATCCTGACCAGGTGAAATTCACATTTTTCACTCTTGAAATACAATTGCTTCTCCTGGAGGCAGGACAGGATCTCTGGGAGATCATGTTTCTATGGCAAGGAAAACCCCAGCGTAACAGGAAACTATGTGCCGACTACGTGCTGGGGGCTGCTGGCAATAGAAGCACAGCAATTGTTGGCTTCATTGCTGACGCTTTCCCGTGTTTGTCCTCACTCGCCCCAGCAGCATCTGCACATGCACAAGCACTACTGGGACCAGGTCAAAGCTGAGCTGTCCGGATCTGCTTTTAAACAGAGCATCAAGATGTATGGAAATGTCAGCGAGTGTGTTCAGAGACTTCTGATTGTTCCGACATGCCAGCTCATACATACCAGGTGCCATGTATTCTCAGGTCTCTTTTATCTTTAGCCAAGCAAGTGCTTGCCCATGTCCTTACCCTCAGGAGAATGATTGAACACTCACCTGGAAGTGCTCATATGACATGATCCACTTGCCTCCCTGGTTCCAGACTGCTGTAACCCACTCGAGAGCATTTCTGGTGAGGAGTCCAATAAATTAGGCAATCTTGGCTTTCTCGCTAACACACTCTTGGCTTGTGAAGTACATCGAGCACTGGAGCATGAAGCCCTTGCACCTGCTCAAGCTCTGGGCCTAGCATGTTATTAAAGCACCATTGCCTGACTTTTATCGGTTCGTTCGTGATGAATGTGAATTATTTTGTTAAAGTAGTGGACACCATTGCATTTAAAAACAGACCATTAATAACTTCAGTAAGTAAAATAAATATGGATAGGCAAACTTAAACTTTATATAGCCTATGGTCGGTAGTTTATCAAATAACGTGAACTGGGCTAGACGGTGACAGGAGCAGAACGATAGCCAGGTGAAACCTATAGTATCAGTCAAGGAAATAGTGCTTAGTATCGTAAATATGTCATTATCAGCTTAGTCATCTTGTTGACTGCCATTGGCCTGTAGGCAAATAAGATGACATTCATCCACACCAGTAGGTGATATTATATGCCTTCCATAACAAAGGTGACAACCCCAGGCATGGTTTGTTTAAAAAAAAATGTTGGCCATGTGGAAGCCTTTTGCTATATGGGGCAAAGATCAGTGATTGTGCAGTGTGTAAGACATGTTTCAGTGACATTTCAAGAGGAGTTGTTATTGGCAACAATTTGGAAAATGTATATTTATTTTTAAATGCATTTAATTTATGTTTCAGAAAAATATTTTTGTTGGCGTATGTAAGTACAGAAGTCTCTTTATTGAGTAGGTAGCTGTATAGAGGGCAAAAATGACTTTAGAGCCGGTTACGTTTCATAAAAAGAATCTGTCACGTGAAAGAACGGTATATTAAAGGTCCTATAAACCTGTATGATTGAATTTGTGCTCATTTAATGATTGCATGATTGAAGGCTTAAAGATGTTAAACCAACTCAGTTATTTTGTAATAATCATTTCTTTGTTTTCCTGGAACAAAAAAAGAATGAATAAAAATAAACAAATGTAAAAACATTAGTATCGACTAAATTATTATTTGAATCATCTGTATCCGAATCAACCAAGAATTTCTTCAGTCAGTAGATCCTATTCTATTATTGTGTACTTGTGTGATTGAGTACAGGTGTGTAGAGTCACTAACTAGAGACTGAACTAGGAAATTAAAGTCCATTGTTGCCATGTTTGAAGGCCATGCTAGTTCTGAGAGTCAGGAGTAGCTCAGTGGTTAAGGCATTGGACTACGATTGGGAAGATCCCAGTTTCAAACCCCACGATCACCATGTTGCCACGTTTTTGGGCCCTTGAGCAAGGCTCTTAACCCTCAACTGCTCAGATGTATAATGGGATAAAAATGTAAGTTGCTCTGGATAAGGGCGTCTGCCAAATGCCGTAAATAGAAATAGATAGGGTTTAACTCTGATTCCAGCATAGACCTGACATGAGGCCGGTGGATATGAACACAGGTAAGATTTTATTGACCATTCCAAATCAGGAGGTATTCGCATCAGTGTGAATTCAAAGTGCATCATTTTGGCAATGCAGAAAAACTGCAGAATAAAAAACTATCCAGGAACAATGCTTGCAAATGAAATTGTTAGAAAAACTCTGCAAGAGTGCCAGTGATCATCTTCAATTTCCTGAGTAATTACTGCAAATGAGAAACAGGTGAATTAGTGTTCAGGAGAATGAGGAATTTAAAGACTGTGCCAGATATGGAGGATATTGGAGGCCATTGGTTTCTGGGTTTGGTGGTGCTACGTCTTTTTCAAGTCCTTTTAATTTTAACCACATATCCATTAATAACAAATATTGAAATTTAGAGTTTCTCTCCAGTAGTTAATCCTGTCTGTATCATAATCATGTAGACCTGCTGTAACTCACATGGGGAATGTAAAGTTGCATTCTGCTTAATGTAATTCAAATTGATAAACAGTTATTGAGAAACAGTGGCAGCACAATGTAATATACAGTTTATCACACTACTCCAGAATGGATTTTAATGTGACACCCCTCTGTTTCATGACTGTTTATGAACTCTTTGGCAAGAGATAAACCAGGCTAGAAGCGCTTCTGATGCCAGACATCCTGCTGTATCTAATGTGAGTGTGTTCGCACTGTCTCGCGTTAGTGAAGCCAGTCCATGTTAATGGACCTTTATTGACAGACATGCAAATAAGGGTGACAGTTTATGTTGGCAGTCTGGTGGCTTACGGAGGAGAAAATTTTGTCTTCTGCTCGAGCTGTCCAGGAAGGCTGCGCTCCAGAAAGCGGTGGGAGGTAGATCCAAACATTTAGTTATTTAATCCGTTTGGCGGTAGGGGTTGTGGATCACATCAGACTTGGCTTAGTTTGTAAAGAGCACTTATTTCTTATGGCAGGCCATCCCAGCAGGCTCCAGACAGATCGCTAATGGCTAATTGCGCAGGCCGAGTTCGTAGTCATCAACGCCGCTAATTATTTACTAGGTTGTGGCAAATGTCCCTGTTCAGAGGATCTATTTATTCTGCAGGGATATGAGGAAGTCGCCACACTAAACGGAAGCTTAAGAGCAAAGAACGCACAGCCTGAAAATAGATGTTTGTTGGTAGGTTTGGTGTTAAGGCTTGGGTTTTCGGATGTGGAGTGTGCAGTGAAAATGCCACCACTTTGCCTTCTTTTAACAGTTTAAACATTTTCATTACAATGTAAAGTTTGAATAGGAATTTTAGTGAAAACTTTAATATCGGAATATTTATTTGTATGTACAGGGTGGGCCATTTATATGGATACACCTTAATAAAATGGGAATGGTTTAACTGTTTGTGGCACATTAGTATATGTGAGGGGGAAAACTTTTCAAGATGGGTGGTGACCATGGTGGTCATTTTGAAGTCGGCCATTTTGGATCCAACTTTTGTTTTTTCAATAGGAAGAGGGTCATGTGACACATCAAACTTAT
>JAQMYJ010000004.1:11704215-11717685 GCA_030014305.1 Clarias laeviceps
ATTGTCAATAAGAAGTGCTTAATAAACACAACTTTCATTCCATTGAGAACTTCAGTATTACTCAGTCTATATATATATATATATATATATATATATATATATATATATATATATATATTATTATGTAGGCCTATTATATTATTATATATACAGTATTACTAAGTATATAAATAATGCATGTTCATTTCATTGCTGAGGTTAAAACTAATATTAGTCTTATTGCTTGATTTAGATGAGATGAAACCAAAGCCAAAGTAAGACTTTCTTTTTCAATTATTTCAATGATTTAAATTTTGACATATTCAGTATACCATATGTAGTCATTAAAATTGAAAACTGTTTTAGGATTTTCATGCAAAACATTGCGGCTCCAAAGATTCCAGAGGGAGACAAAGTGGACTTTGATGTGAGTTTATTACAATTTAATAATACTTTATTTTTTTACTAATCCAAAATAGTCAATAGATGATTTTGTAAAAAAATGTGTATATACATTATAGTGTATAATATGCATCAGAAGATAAACTACTGAATAATTAGGTGTGGATCCCAATGTGATCATTTGCTCTCTGAGATGCTTTTCTGCTCACCGCTGTTATAAAGATTAAATGTAAATGTTTTTCCGGCAGGGGCTAGAAAGGTGATATTTGCTCTAACTAGCCAGGGAGCCAGGGATTCTAAAATAATTTACACAAAACTGTATTTACATGTTTACAATTACAAATGTATAATTTTAGATAGAGCTGTTTAGTCCTGAGCTTTCCATGCGCAGAGCAGATTAAATTTGGATTAAGAAATAGACAATAAATATAATACATTTATATATATATGTGTGTGTGTGTGTGTGTGTGTGTGTGTGTGTGTGTGTGTGCACAACAGGACATTCACAGAAAGCGCCAGGAAAAGGATTTTGCAGAACTGCAGTCTCTGATCGAGGCTCACTTCATCCAGAGGAAGAAAGAGGAGGAAGAGCTCATTGCTCTGGTTAACAGGATTGTAAGTACACTACAACTCCAAGACTACTTACTGTATTGCTAACGTTAGCAGGAAAGCACAGTGCTCTCTTTAATTTTGTGCAGGAGAAGCGCCGTGCCGAGAGAGCAGACCAAGTCAGGATCCGGACAGAGAAAGAAAGGGAAAGACAGGCCCGTCTGGCAGTGAGTGATACCTCGTCCAGCCAATCACATTTGACTTACATTTCAGGAACCTCGGGGAGAAAAGAAGGAAAGAGACAAGCTTATGAATGATCAAATCTGTTGACTGTTCTTTCTAGGAAGAGAAGGAAAGGAGAGAGCAGGAAGAACAGAGGAAGAAGCAGGATGAGGATGCAAAGAAGAAGAAGGTTCTTACCAACATGACGCACCAGTATGGTGGGATACAGCAGAAGGTCAGGATTACAGAAGCAGTAAAAATGGTTATTTTTATGATGGCTAAATATTGCAGGTTTGTGTAATGTGTTATAGATTCAGAATGAGGTTCAGATATAAATGTGTAGTGCTTGTGTTTAGTCTTGCAGTTATCCCAATCATTAATTATATTTATAGACTTGTATATCCTGATAGATATTGAATTATGGAGATGAAGAGAAACTGAAACTTTAATTGAAAAAAGGTAAAATAGGCAATAAAAACAATTCCTCGCTTTATGTCATGATGTATGTGGCTTAACCGATTATAACTTTATTATTTTTATCACTTATTAGTTCTTGGCCCTTCCACCATCTAATGCTTTTGATATTAAATTGATGTCAGATCTTTTTACTTTGAAGTAGCCTGTGCAACTTATTCTGACATTTCTTCCTCACAGATGGAGGGTCGTAAAGGGGCAAAGAAACAGACTGAGAGGGAGAAGAAGAGAAAGATCCTGGCTGAAAGAAAGAAGCCACTCAACATCGACCATCTGTCTGAGGATAAATTGAAGTGAGCCATTGCCCTCTGACTCTCTTGGGCACATGGAGAGATTCTCTTGGTGGCTTGTTGAGCTCTCAGATCAGGTTTAGAAAATGTCTGATGTCTGAGTGCGTTGCTTGATTCCACAGAGAGAAGGCCAATGAGCTGTGGCAGTGGATGATGGAGCTGGAAGCTGAGAAGTTCGACCTCTGTGAGAAACTTAAGAGACAGAAATACGATGTAAGTGCTTCACCTATTTCATCTGCACTTGATCACTGGAGTTTTAGTTGCATTATACTGTGGTATGCTTGAAACAAATATGATTTGAAAAGATGTTACGAGATACAGGGTTACCACCAGTCACAAGCTGGAGGGAAAAATCTGATTTTTATCCAATTTATAGCAATGCACACAGGCGTCATCGGCGTGCCTGTCTAAAATTGTCACTTGCTTGCAGATGACTCTTCTCCAGGCCCGAATCAATGAACAGCAAAAGTTGTAAGTAGTTGGTTGTGAGGGCATTGACCTCACTCTTGTGTAGCCTGCTGTCAATCATTCTGGTCAGACTTCATATCTCGGGTCTGGAGGCTTGCTTGATGGGTTGTGGCTGGTACAACGAAAGGTGGAAGGCAGGTGTAAATGGTAGGGTTGGGTCGGGGCGGCTTCTCGAGCACATGTGGACATCCTTGGATCCACAGGTTCCCTCCTTGCTGTTATCGGCGATATTCGTGTTGTCCTTTTTTTGTGCTTAGCGAGGCTTCCATATGTGTCCCTTACAGATCACTCAGCTTCTGGCTCGTGTCAGGGATCACCAGAGGTAAGTCTGCTGAGCCATATTGGTCACTTTTTTCCCTGTGATCAAAGGGCTGTGGGTCGGCACTAAGACTTAACAAGCTAGTCACTAATTGGCGGCTTTTATTACAGGTTTCACGCGTGCATTACACATGAACATACACAGAACTCTGAGACCACTAGATGCCCAGAGGAGAGAGCTCGGAGCATGTGATCCAGCTCAATCCCCAAATCAAGCTGAAGGGGAAAAATCTTTAGGATTGTAAATATAATCCTAATATGACCGGTTTACTGGCTCCTTCACTTCCTGTATTACTGTTCCTTCTAAAATATTCAGATTTGCTGTATTAGCACATATTAAGCTAAGTAGCTCAACAAATTTAAAATATTCACAGTTTTAACAGCTGTATACTGTAAATAATAGTCATTAGAAAGTCTAGACATTTGGATTTGTTATTTGGCCAGAGGTAAGGATCTTCAGGTGGATCGGTAAGTTTAAAGTAAGAGACTAATCGAATTTTTAATGATAATAATAATAATCATAAAAATAAATGAACAAATAAATGGCTTATAAATAGTTCATAATGACACATAGTTGCTCTGTTGTCTGTATTACATACTGTATAGTGGTGTGTGTGCAGTTTTTGCATGTATACATATTAATTTGGTTTTGTGTTTCTGTCATGGGTGCATCTAATCTTAACACATATTTTATTTCTACAATTTCAAAATTAAAAAAAATGTCTCACTAGCGATAAAGACCTAATGGTTAAAATTAATAATTAAACTTGATAAATTGTGTATCAGAGATAGATAGAGGCTGCTCGTTTATCTACAGTAAATAAGATTGATCTCTCATACTCTTTTTTGTAACATTCAGTTATACACTGTCTGGCTCAAAAAGTCACCATTTCAAAAGGCCCAAATTACTGGGTTGCATCAAGTCCCAAAAACAAAGAAGGAGATTTGAAATTACTTGAACTGATTTAAGAGCTGATTTAAGGACTGTGCTGATTCTTCAACTTTGTGGAAGAAATATGGTCAGAAAAACACCACAAATGGAGATCACTTATATGTTTAGTAAAGATGCATGGTAAAAAAAAAACTGACAGTATATATCATAGCTATGTTTCATAATGAAAGCACAATGTGATGAGAATTCACAGGATTGGGATTAAACAGCTATCTGGCCACAAGAAAATCTCTTGTTAGTGAGTCTAATCAGAAAAAAAAAACAATTACATTTACTAGGGAGCATAAAGATTGGACTTGGGAGCAATGAAAGAGGGTCATATGGTCTGATGAGTTCAGAATAACCCTATAGCAGAGTAATGGGTGCATCAGGGTAAGAAGGAAAGAGCATAAAGTGATACATAGTGCCCACAAGACTTTGGAGGCAGTGTTATGATCTTGGGTAGCTTCAGTTGGTCAGGTCAAGTCACTTGAGGACCTTACACACAAACTGTCCACCACATTGTGCTCTGCAATCACAGCTAAAGGCGGTCAATGAAGTGTGCAACTTTTTTTTGGCCAGGCAGTGTTGACCTGTTTTAGCTTTAAGACAAATATGAAAGAGCCATTAAAACATATGTTAAAATATTTTTGATCCATTTAAGTGTCTTTCTCAGTCACTGCATAGTTGTTGCAGTGTTTAGCGGCATTCTCTGAACATGATAAGTAATTATTGCTTTATTTTCCTTTGTGCAGTGCCAAAGGTCGTGGCAAGGGCAAGATGGGTGGCAGACTGAGGTAAACACCCATCCACCTGCGGTGCACCAGGAATCCAGAGGATTAAATTCGTGCCGTTGCAAAAGTTTCAACAATCACACTGTACTATTGTATTGTTTGCCAGCACACGTTGCTCACATAGAGACAGTAAAGAGATTTTTTTTGTTGTATTGCTTGTCTCCCTGGTTCCTTTTTGATTTCCCCTCACAGTGTGTTCATTATGGAAATGCATCACAAACTAGGAATCCCTGGATTTGCGCTGTGCCGTTTTCTTTTTAATGATAGATACTGTTCTTAGACACAAATCTCCAGTATCTATTAAAGCAAGGCTTGGGTCTAAAATCTTTTTTTAAGGTATCCAGCAGCAGAATGTGTGTTATTGTTCAAACACATAAAATTTCTGGTTATGTAGATTATTAGTTTAATTCATCTTTACGAGAATAAGTAATAATAATGTGATGCCATGCCTTGGTCCATTATACACAACTGATGATATATAAAGTAAGGATAAACTGATTTTTAGAACAAAACAATACTAAAAGCACACCAAACAATGAAGGTAACAAAACATACCATGCTATAGCACATGGATTTGTCTTCATCAACTGCTATAAAATCAAGTATAATGATAGATTAAATGATAGTTATCATTTTCTATTATTTAAAAACCAGACTAATTTTCAATAGGGCCAATACATATTAATGTTACACAACATATAATTACAAATAGTTCTTAAAGGACTTCAACTAAAAAAAGAAAAGAAAGATTAAAATTAGGCAGCACAGTGGTGTAATGGTTTTCCGTGTCTCTCCGTGTTTGGTGGGTTTCCTCCAGGTAACTCTTGACTCAATACATTTGTGAACAGAAAACCATTCTGGGTGACTACATCGTGAATCTGATGAAAAAATGCCAAGCGGTCATCAGATCTAAATGTAGCTACTTTGGACAATCTAAAATATAAAACATATTCTGAGTTGTTTAGGATTTGTTTTACTGCACAATACCTTACATAGTTTGGATGTCTTCTGTATCAGTGTACAATGGTGAAAATGAAAATAAAGAAAAAACACTGAAAGGTGTGACCAGACTTTTGACTTGTAATGTACATGATTGGAGACATTCATAACCTCATAAATCATAATATTTACCCCATTTCATTTGTACAAGGTTAATAATAATTGGTACAATTAAATGAGTAACAGACATTTTAAAACAATTTACAAATCCAATTTTTCTATATTTTATGGGAAGGTCTTAGTGAATTTAAAAAATAACTGGATAAAGACACTTACTGTTGAACAGTGGAATATTCTTGTGGAATATTCTGAATATTTTTAAGTGTGAATGTGTTCAGGTAACATGTTGAGTGGGTCATTGTGGTACACAAATAAAAGGTACATTATTTATAGCCTAAAATTGATGACTCATAGACCCTAAATTCAATCACGAGATGTTAAATTGATTCAAACAGTATTTTTTTATTAAGGTAACATCAGTTTATTAACGTAATATTAGTACTAGAATACGATTTACGCCATAATGAAGCTGTGTAGACTATTGAAAAGCTGCCTTATTGGTATTCACCACTTGGGGGCGCAATTTTACGTTTTTAAATGCAGAAAAAAACGGACCAGAATTTTTTTTTAATTAATTATACGCTTTATCAGTGTTATTAAGGTCGGTAATTAATCTTTTTAATATTAAAAACAAAGCAAAACAGCAACCGTTAGCTGAAATAATCTAGCTTATTTTGTTGTTTGTTTTAAACATTAGTGCACAATTGTCTTTTAAATTTGTATTTATTTATTTATTTGTTGTTAATGAAGAAACGAATCTAAGATAGTGGATAAAAGTCTAGTTTTTGGTACAGCGTAGACGTCAAGTTACACGTTATCTGATTTCTATCCCATATATACGATCGGTACACGGAAGTAAAAACATAAAGATCGGCGAACTGCGTCACTGGTACACATCCTTTTTTGACACGTCATTTAAAACTTCGAAGACGGAAACGTTTATCACGAAGCCTAAGGTTGCTGCTAATCTCTTCTCCGCAGAGAGCCCAGGGCATTTAATAAAAAAAATGGGTAACTTTATTTTTATTTATTATTTTAATATTTTAAATGTGTTGTTCACCGAATATGGGATAATTTGACCTCAAGTAGAAGGCATGGTGAGATGGGTTTGGCGCTATTAGATGATATGCTAACAGAGCTAGCGTGTTGTCGAGGTGATGTAAATTCCAGTTGGTTCTTACACCAGTTTAACAATAAAGAGTTCAGCGCTTTATAAGTCATTGTGTGTTTTATAAGTCATATTAAACTGTGCTGTTTCTGTGTTAATCTGTTGCTGCTTGAATAAAGAATGTCTAATGTCTTGCTGTGGGCAGTGTAGCATGCTAGCGAGATTCATTCTGTTGTAATTGCTGTTTACCCAAAAAAAAAAATTCTTAATATAACCAGCTTAGGTTATGAAAAAATATATAATATTTGTTGATCTATTTGTAGTAGTTTTCTAATATGCTTGTATGAAGCATAGGACTCAATCAAGTACTGACGTTCATTGATTTAAATTATTAATAATAATAATACACTTATTTGAAGACAAGGAGGTAGTGAGTAGAAAGACATTGTTCACTCCCCTGATGCTGTTTTTATTTTATGAAATGTTCATGAACAATTGTGATTCGTTTCCTCACAGGGGGTTTCTTCTCCAGCTTGTTTTCTGGTCTCTTTGGCACGAGAGAGATGAGAATTCTTATCTTGGGTCTGGACGGTGCCGGAAAGACTACGATCCTCTACAGATTGCAAGTTGGAGAAGTTGTCACTACCATCCCCAGTACGTTATTGCGACACTCACCAGAACAATCACCAATTCCAAGCTGTAAACCAATAACCGGTCAGGGAACATGCTCGTATAACTACTTTGCTTTCCCAACACAGCTATAGGGTTCAACGTCGAAACTGTGACTTACAAGAACCTGAAGTTCCAAGTCTGGGATCTTGGTGGACAGACAAGCATCAGGTAAGAAACATGTGTTTATCCTGTTCTGTTTCTATTGCTGCTGTTCTAGTAAACGGTCTTATTGGTAACCTGAAAATGTTATTATTAAAAATGTCCTGAGTTTTTATGGAAAAAAAATTATATATATATATATATATATATATATATATATATATATATAGTAATTAAAAATTCAGATTGTTGAAATTCTGTAAAGCTGCTTTGCAACAAAATGTGTTTGGTAGTGGTTAGCAGTGTCGTCTTATACCTCCAGGGTCTGGGTTTTGTTTCTCACTTTCGGTCTGTGTGCATGGAGTTTGCATGTTCTCCCCATGCTTGGTGGGTTTCCTCTGGGTACTCTGTTTTCTCCCACAGTCCAAACACATGCAAATTAGGCTAATTGGCTTCCCAAATTGCCCGTAGTGTGTGAATGTGTGTATGTGTGTGCGTACTGTGATTGCGCCTCGTACCCAAAGTCTCTTGTGATTGGCACCAGGCCCCCCTCTGTATACAGTACAAAGTGGTGTAGACGATGATGAATGAATGAGTGAAAATATGAAGTTCTAAATCAGTGTTATTCAGATATTGCCTTATTTTCTGTCTTAACACACTCTTGTCTGGAAAATAATGCTGCAAGGATTTGTGGTTGTCTCTCTATAAACACCACCATTGAGTGCATTCCTAATCAGAAAGTGCTTTCAAGTTAAAACCAGGTCTACCTTATTTGTTCAAATCAACATTTAAAATTTTAAATATTTCAACACACATTTTATACAAATTTATACTGTGATATTTAACTATTAAATGGCCATGTGTTTTCAAATCTATTTATATAGACTGACACCACATAATTGGACAAGTGATTTATTAAGGATGATGTTTGCCAATATTTAATTATTAACTCAAACTTGTAAATTAACAAAAAACAAACAGTTATTATCTGTAATAACTGGCAGCCTCTTGTGATTAAATAACTGCACAGGTCCAGATTTCTATTTGATTAATTGTGCAGCACTCTTAACTTTTGCAAATAATTAAACCGTATGTTTTAAACTCCTCCTTGTTCCTTAAGGAGATGTTTAATGTTTTTCTTTTTAGAATAAAAATAGCCGGAGGAGTATTTCATTTTGTCGACACGGGTTACCTAAAATGAGAGCTCCTGCATACGAAGCACACAACTACAGCTCCTCTGATTCACATCACTTAGTAACAGTAGTTAATTTAAATTAGAGATATTTTGCCTGGTTAACATGGGGATCACAGTAGTGTGACGTTTGTGTTTCCCAGGCCATACTGGCGGTGCTATTATTCCAACACAGACGCCGTGATCTACGTGGTGGACAGCAGTGACCGTGATAGGATGGGTATCTCGAAATCTGAGCTGGTGGCCATGCTGGAGGTAGATAATGATAACTGTTTATATAACTGGATCGTACTGACTTGCCTAGATGTGCTGTCATTAATGTTCTGTCTTTCTGCAGGAGGAAGAGCTGAAGAAAGCCATTCTAGTTGTCTTTGCCAATAAACAGGACATGGAGCAAGCCATGACACCCACTGAGGTGGCCAACTCCCTGGGGTTACCTGCACTCAAGGAGAGGAAGTGGCAGATCTTCAAGACGTCTGCCACTAAAGGAACGGGCCTGGATGAGGCTATGGAATGGTATAGATTTTCTAATCATGTGTTTTTACAGATGGTCACGTTTGTGTTTTGAGTAATAAAAGGTTTGTTTGCTTTTCTCTGTGCAGGTTGGTGGAGTCTCTAAAGAGCCGACAGTAATTGCACTTGCACCACTCCCTGTAAATACATCTGCATCTTTTGACTTCTTGTTAAAAGACTTTGGTGCCCTTTGGACCAGTGACTGCATTCCCTTTTTCCCCCTTTACATGAAGGCGTTTTTCTTGTAGTCTCTACTTCAAATGAAGCTGCAGTTACAAACCATTAGGGCATCAGTACAGCCTGAAAACTGAACATCCACTGGTTTCCAGTTCATATGGACTCTGCACAAGGTCTGGACAGCAGTCCTATAGTTGTGCTGATTCATCCATACTGACGCCAGTTAGACCAGTCCTTCCTGTAAGACTTGTCCACTACATTGGAGTACCATTATTATAGAGCTTCTGTTCTCATCTGTCCCCCGCCCACCCTTTAAGCTTGCTACCAGACTGTTGAAAGTCTCCTCCTATTTTCCTTTGAACAGTTAATCAGTTCTGCGCCTTTGGTATCTAACCACACTTGGGTATTTTAGTGGGTTGTTTATTTAAGACTAATCATTATTTGTATGCAGTGGATTTGTCATTATGTATTTATATACAAGCATGTACAGTGAACATACTGCTTGTTGTGTTAACACTGAAATAAATCTGGTATTAACAATGTTTTGTTTTACCACAGTGGAGAAGTATAATCAAGTAATGCCCAACCCATTTTTTTGGTGGTGCAGTGAAATCAGTCACTGTTGAGTTAATTACTAAAGAGTAATCAACAGCATAATTTCAGTCACACTGTTTCTTTTGTGTACACACCTTTATTTCTATAGTTAAAATTTAAATATAACTGGTTCGATTGTGTCGTCTCTGCAGCCTAGCGTGTGTTTGGAACAGGGTGGTGTCTTTTCTTCTAAAGTCAAAAGGGAGATGAAGTCTTCAGCCAGCTCTTTTCATTGCTATACCATTCTGAGTCACGAACATGGCAAGCAAAGTTTTGGCTCAGAAGGTCTAATGCTGCATTCACTTTCTCATTGCATATTATATATTTCCTATTTGTATACAACATTGTGTACAAC
Organism: Clarias laeviceps; assembly: GCA_030014305.1. Lineage (NCBI taxonomy): Eukaryota > Metazoa > Chordata > Actinopteri > Siluriformes > Clariidae > Clarias > Clarias laeviceps. The sequence goes on from JAQMYJ010000004.1 coordinate 11,714,412, forward strand.
AAAATATTTGCTTTCAGGTACATCACTAACATCAGCCTGTTAGTGCACAGGATTTACTTTGGCATTTTTAATGTCACCACTGTATAGAGGATTAAAGAACTGCCAACCATTAATTACTCTAAACTGTGCATTCTTTCACCATGATAAAACTTTAAATACCTGTAACAAGAAACTTAGGAATTAGAATATTTCAAAAGCTCTAATATTTAATTTGTTATAACATAAATGTATGTGCAACTTATCAATCCATAACTTGATATTTGTGATCCTTCCTTACAGCACATATGAAATAAAGTAAGATTGTAAATTTTAACACACTATCATATTTTAGATACTGTATATTATAGTTGTCCTATAATCATCAGGATTTTATGCAGATGAGGAAAAAATCATTTCAGTTACAGAGCACAATTATTTTGTGACAATTTATCACCACACTGATAAAATTGATTTTATAATTAAAATTTCTGTTGGAATTTAAGGTGGTGAAAGATTGCTGTTCCTCTATAATCTGACAGATGGAGCACTCTAAGCTATTGGTTCTCAACTTTATTCCTGGAGGACCACTGCTCTACATGTTTGAGTGTTTTCTCTGCTCTACCACACACACACTTCAATAAAGAAAAGGATGGTAATTAGTTAAATTGTGTGATTGAGTCAACTAGTCACACATTGGGAGGAAGCAAAGCATCCTGCGTGATAGGAGCAAATTATTTGTGAAGTTTGTTAGAATTTTATAAATAAATTAACAATATCCAATCAAAATATTTATAAAATCTTGAAATTAACAGGATCACAATAAAAACCAAATCGCCACCTGGATATCATGTTAATATTGTATCACGTGGTTCCTGGTGATTCTCATCCCTAATATTTTATTTCCTATACCTGTTCTAGTGGGAGTGCTTTCAATACTGAAACAAATAGTAATTAAATCACCTTGCATTTCCTCTTTTCATTTGAAAACCTTTTCCATTTCCTTTTTCCATTTATAATTACTGTACTAGCAATAATCTGGATTTCACTGTACTTAAAGAAAAATACACAGGAACAATAAGGCTCATTTTATCCTTGTTTGAATCCAATATGTTTCTTTTAATAAAAAAACAAAATATTGTACATTTAACTGCACAACTCCACACAGCAATACAGTTGTTACATATAATGCAACAGCATCCAGGTAACACTTGCAGCTAGAAATCATGATGACTAGCTACAATCACTCAGCTCCAAGGGCAATCTGTGTAAAATGAAAAGATTTACCAAGAAAGATTTCACTGAACCATAGCCAGGTCTCTCAGTGAAGTACGTTTGCTTTTCTTTGCTTTGTGTCCTGGCCTTAAAAATTCAATTTTCCTTTTCTTTGCTTCAGTTTTCTTCTGATGCTTCTTGATCTTTTTCCTAGCAGCAATGTCAGGATTGGCCACAGCCTAAGAAACAAAAGAAAAATAAGCAATCATGGGAACGTCACAATAACTAACTTCATATACAGACTGTTATAATGAGCACGGTTTCCCTGGAATACACACCTGCAGGGCCTTGTGTTTCTTGCGTGAGGCTCGTCTCTGTGTGGCCTCCCTCTGCACAGCAGCAAAGGCAAGCGAGAACTTTTCAAGGCCCACCAGCTTCTTCAGCAGCTCGATGAGCTCCTGGGCCAGGTTCTTCAGTGTTGGGTCTGGAGCAATCACACCAGATTAGAATGATCAGGAAATGAAAACTTACTGAACAAATAACATACTGCCAATGAGTGGTAGGAATAAAAGTTAAAGAAACCTTGGTCTGCATATGTGCTGTCCAGTTCTCTGTGGAGCGGAGCAATGATGGTAGTCAGGTAGGGGCCGAGACGCTCTTTGCCCAGATCAACAGCCATGGCTCCCAAGAACTTAAAAATGCATGTTCTCTAAGGAAACATTAACAAAAACTCTTTCAGTCACAACCTACAACAAGAGTTGTCAACTGTCGAAATGTGGTCTGGCTGTGGATGCAGCAGTACACCATATGGCCAAAAGTATGTGGACACCGAACTTCACACATGCTGAACATGTATTTATAAAGTTAATTCGGATGTCCACAAATTTATGGCCATGATTTAATGTCTCAGAATTGAACATTTAAAAAGGAGATAAAAACGTGTGTATATAAATAGTCATAGTTCTGTGACATGAAAACATGAGCCAGTGCGACTTTCTGTTGCAGATCTTTTGTCGCAGCATATCCAAATATGCATTATAGAAATAGTTTCAATGAATGCAGCTCTTTGGACCAGAGATCAGATGCACATCACAAAAGATACTGAGAATTTTGTAGATTTTCATAAACATTTTTACAATAGCCTGCATTTTATAACTGACAACAAAAAGAAAACTGAACACAGAAGTATGGGTTTATTTTCCCATGACAGATGCGACAATGTAAATATAATAATATAAACTATATCAACTTGTTGATGGCCAAAATTATTAAGACAACTAGGGCTGCATGATTTGTTTAAAAACAAGAATAATAAAAATACATTAAAATGTTCCATTTAGTATTAAAACATATTTTTCTTGGTTAACAGCACAAATAATCAACAGGATGTTGGCGGTAAATTTTTATTTACCACCTCAAAGAGTTTTTTAAAAAATAAAGAAATATTTAAATACAAATTATTGAAAAACTACATAAATTCCCGACTATGCATCATGCACCTGCAGGCTTTTCCGATTAAATACTTGCTCTGGTCCATATTGCGATTTCGATTTGTATGTGATTAATAGTGCAGCACTAAAGACAACATATGCCATGTATTGTAGTTTTCCCTGTGGACAAAACAGGTGATGTCACTAATTGTCACTCTTCAACCTATCAGGCTGAAGAGTTGTGCTAATTAGAATCAGCAGCTTTATTTAATGAATGGAACAAATATGTGGCAGGACTTTTAATTTCTGAAGCCGGAGTGTCCACCTCTGCACAAAAATGACTAAAACCAGGGAATTCTCAAGTGAATTGTGAACGAGGCATATTTCTTTACTTGATTTCTGGAAGCATTTAAGCAGGCCTGAACTGAGTGTGTGACACCAGAGTACAGACAATGTTTTTTTGACCCTATGACCAGCCAGATTCAGCAGGTTTTCATACTGTTGTATAGTAATTTGATTGCACAACGTAACAAATTCTTACCATGATTGTCATCATTTGAAGGAAAAATTTAGACCGTCATTAAAAGTTAAATTTCACTTTTGTCTCAATACTTTTGGCCAACACTTAAATGTAAACTATATATATATATATA
>JAQMYJ010000004.1:11717785-11729717 GCA_030014305.1 Clarias laeviceps
TATTAATATATATAATTTAATTTAATAATATACCTTCATTGCCACTTTGGGGGTGTTTGCTGCCTCTCTCTTAGCAAGCAGTGTGAGCTTCCTAATCACCCAGAGCAGGGACGGTAGACGATTTTCATCATGCTCCTCTATAGTTTGCTGCTCCTGCTCATCCTCCTCATCTTGCTCCTCTATAAGCTGCCCTTCATGCTGCTCTTCCTCTTCATCATCCAGCTCCTCCTCTTCATCTTCTTTTTCCTCTTCTTTTTTTTCCAAAGCAACTTTTTCTCCTCCTCCTTTTTCATTTTCCTCCAACATGTCAGACTCTGGTGAAATAAGATAGATCACCTTGGCCACGAAGAGTAGGTTCTTGATTACCTGTAGACAGTTATAATATATCAACCCATTCCTCAGCATTACAGCTGACAACTTCTAGCTTGTGCTTAATTTACTTTAGGCAGATTTCCTACCTGCTCTCCAGCAGTGACGTCCAGGTACTTGGACTGCAGCTGGTGACAGAATGATAACACGAGTTCCCTCATCTAAAAGTGAACAGCGGAAAAAGTTTACAGAGGTCGTGTTAGAGCATCTGGTAGGCTGAATGGTAGCACTCTACATTGTGGTATTGTTTAGACTTTAAAAATTAAAGACTCTCACCCTCTTGTCCAGGCTGGTTGAGAGGAAAGAGGAAGCCACAGGCTGCGTGTTTTGAGGGGCTTTTCTCTCAGAGTGCCACAGAGAAAGCAGCTCTTCTGGTTTCTGAGCAGCAAAAAGCAGGCCAAAGATCTGAGAAGAAGTCAGCCAAACCCAGGAGTGAGGATAACGCAGGTGAGCTTCAATGTGACCTGGAAGATTAAATAAAGGTCAAGATTACATCAGAGTTCAAGAGTTTCATATAATCGGGAATGTATTCCTGAGCCAAGGTTCATTTTATTTCAGGGATTAAAGTGAAAAAAATAGTTGCATGACTTAAGCTATAAAACTAATATGTTCTGTTTTTAGACAGAACTGACTTGTTTTTCACACATCCCAGAAACAAACTATGAGATATGAGAACATTCTTTTATAGTCACAAAAAATTTGCCAGATATTACTTTGTAAAGGAGGTAGCAAAAATGTAAAACTCTTGACCTTTAGCTGAAATGCTCTCAAAACGTCAGTAACGCACTCTTGCAGTAATTTCAATATTACAATAATACACTCCAAAGCATTGACAAGTCTGCTGTAGTAATTGCAAATGATTATTCCTAAGGATCTGAAGCAATAAAGGTGTGTCGTTCATAGCTGTTCCCATATGCCATACACAGTAAGAGATCCTGGTCATCGTGGTTAATGTGTAACAAAAATAAGGGGGATTTATACTGTAAGTGGATAGATTGGTCAGAAAAATACTTCACACTTAACACATGACATGACCTCATTTTGCATTTTATCCATTGACCCGTATCTTACTTTATGAAAACTAGCCTACAGAAACAGGTTCCTCCCTGAACACAGACAAAATCGGTCCTGCATGTAAATGTGGACAACAAAACATGCAAATGACCTCTGTGTGTATGTGGATACCTACCCCAGATGCTAGAGAGAGTGTCGACTGGTTTGTGGAGTTCCAAGAAGCCACAGTGTTTGATAAGTTTAGTAATGAGGGTGAGATAATAGAAGAGTAATCTGTCTGCAGCCTTCTCGTTTTCTTCCTCTTCGATCTAAACCAAAAGTACAGAATGGTACATGAATTACAGAATCGCATTTGGCTTGCATACATTCTTTTCATCACTTTTAACAATATAGGCCACACAGTAGCAGGATTATGTCACACAGTAATACTAACATCCTCAAAGTTGGTAATGTGGATTTCCCTCTCTATTACAGGCAGCAGGGAATCCAGTCTGTGGCCAAACCCTTCACCTTCTGCTTCGACAAAAAGCCCACAGACCTGAGCACCCAATCTTCGTAGTGCCACCTGCACATATATACAAGCACAAAAAATGTACATAACCAGTTTTATAAACGCATCCACCCCACAGTCTTCAAATCGCCGAGTTTTTATCTCACCTTCTCTCCAGTCAGCCAGCCGTTGACCAAAGCGAACATGGAGTTCTGGTGCTTCACGTCCAACTGATCCAGTAATGACTTGATGGCTAGAGAGGCCATTTTCTTACAGCGTGCTGAATCATCATTGACCATAGCCAGAGAGAGAGGCACAAAGAAGAGTCCACAGTGCTCCAAGAGAAGAGGCTGCACACAAATACACAAGCACCAACCAAAAATAAGGCCACACATTAGGTCGAGATTAAACAGAAAGAACAGATATCTAAAATTCCATAGAGTGAGGTGATACCTGAGGGAAGGTTTGGAAAATGAAGGCCATCATCTCGAGGGCAGACTGTCTCCCTGTGTCATACTCATATCTGCAGAAATCAGAAACGCATCATTACCTTCACACAACGCACAAAATTTTCTCTTTAATTCTTACACATATTTTTTTAGTAATATATTCAGAAGAATAAACCAAAAGAAATAATTTGGAAAAACAAAATCCTAACAAATACATCTTAATCATCTTTTAGTTTTTATAGTAAAAGCCACACCCCTAAAGGATATGCATGTGCATTGCCAAGGAATGCTTGAGCAAGAGGCAGTGATCCCTGAATTAAAGTCAACTGGTCATTCCTGTTTGCCATTACTGGTTACATGTTACTGGTTCCTGTGGATCACTTGCGACTGAGAACATTCTTAGCGCCTTTGAAATGTAGAAGGTAAAAATCACTGGCAATATACTTTATTGGTCTTAAAAGTCCAATGCTTACATTATACAGCAAATTACTTACGTAAGCTGGGCAACAATGAAGTCAAAATGGTTTCTCAGCTTTTTTCCAAGTGGATAATCCATTAGATACTTCAGATAGATCTGAGAAAATAAATGTAAACATCATTAAATGACCATGATGATAATGATTAGGATGATGATAAAAATGGTCTTGGAGGACTATCATCACTGACCTGTCTACAGCGGACGCGGACCTGCTCATTCGAGCCATTGATTGACAGTTTCGCAACTTTTTTCATCACCTCCTCCATCTCTGGTACCACCAGCTTCTTGGACAGGATCGCCTAAATGCACAGAGAATACATTAAACCAAACATAAATTTGAATGAAGCGTGGAGCCTGATATTTTATATCAGGGAGTTTTACCTTAAGACTCTCATCTTATTACAGAACCTGCATTGAGATTTTTTGTAACATTGCTTTAACAACATGTATGTAATCAATGTTACAAATACTTTTGTCTTGAACTGAATGAATTTATTCAATCCAAGAAAATATCAAAACATTAATTGAGATTTTCTTTTACTGTTTGCTATACAAAGGTGTAGATTTTTACAGACAGCTGTTTATGATAAAAAAAAAGGATACTTGGTGTGCAGTATATGCTACAGATCAGAAAAACAAAGTAAAGCAAATTCATTTACACATTCATTTACATAGTGGTATTCAATTTTTAATTGTTCTAATACATTCATCATAACAATTTAACTGTTATCTTTCTGAGTGAATTGTTTAAATTCTTTTTAACTCTATACAAAATGTTCCTGGATAAGCACAAGGCCTGTGTGTATGTACAGCCGAGTGAGAGTGTGTGTGTGTGTGTGTGTGTGTGTGTGAGTGAGAGAAAGAGAGAGAGATAGACAGCAAGCATGCTGAGGACCACAATGTCCTGTTAACTTATTATCATTCCCGCTAAGTAATATGTAGCAAACAATTATTAAGGGATGTTGACAGATTATGATGATGAAGAATGGCTTAGGTAACACAGCAATATAATTATGTATGGAATTAAGAAGTATGAGGATCTTTGATAACTTATCTGTGTTCTGAATGATTCATGTGTAGGTCCTTAAACCCTTTTGTAAGAGAAGCTTTAGCTAGTAATGTAAGCTAAGAGGTCATGAGACAGAGAGTTTCTGTCCTAATAAAATATTTACTTGAGCACATTCAAGTATTTTTAGTTACCTCTTGTTTTACAGCTGAATCTCCGCCACAAACTCAAGCAGGCCAGTAAAACAATGCTGAAGGCATCCAAAATATGCAATAATCTCTGAACAGTTGATATTGAAATGTGTCTGCTACTTATGCTGTGTAAAGGTTTCATAACAGGTCAAATCTGAGATGCTGTTAATTGGTGATTTCTGAGGCTGGTAACTCTAAATTAACTTCTCCTCTGCAGCAAAGATAAGTTTTGCTCATGCTTTTCTGAAATGGTCTTCATAAAAGCTAATTTCATCATGGTGCTTGATGTTATTTTTGCAAATGCACTTGACAATACTGTTCAATACTGAACTATTCCATTTCTATTTCTATTCTATTCTATTCCTGACTAACAATTCCATATATATAATTCCATATGATATTTCATAGTTTTTAAATCTCCAATATTGTTCTAGAATGTAGAAAACAAATCACTAAACAAAAACCACTGAATTAAGTGTGTATACTGATGGATAAACGATTGCCTTTTCCCAGAGTGTCCCATTAAGTATAACTGCAATGAGTGCAATACGCATATGAGATCAGTTAATAATCATGCAATTTTTTATTCGTATCAAAACATACCTTGAGCAGGCCGAATGCAGTGGCTTGACGGGAATTATCATAGATGTCCTCTTCAGCGTATCCCAGCAGCACTTGCAGCTGTGTATTAGAGATGCAGTTTTTCTTCACACACTTCACAAGGACTGTGATGACCTAAACAAACAAATACAGAAAAGACAAAAAAAAATATTTAAAAACAAAAAAAAGTTTCTGGGTTATTGATCAGAAGGTCATGGGTTCAAGCTCAAAATATGCGTCACAGCTGCCAATGTGCGAGATCCGCCAGCACGCGATATATATATATATATAATCCTTTTTTTATTCAGGGTGACAGCTGACTGCACGCTCCAGTACACGCAATAAAAGGATGATGTCACACAGAAGCAGACAAAAGCATTTCTGGTTTGCTGCATGTGGATAATTTAAGTGAGGACTCAAATAAACATTGAGTATTTTATATGAAAGTAACTTTCAACCCAGCGACTTTTTTTTCGGAATTCAAAATGTTTTTTGTTGCATGCAGAAATAAAATTTCGTTCCATCTGTAGCAGTTCATTGATTTCATAAATACAACATATACTATAGTTTTTTATACATAGCATAAAGGTAAAAAACAATATATAAACAATATATATAACAATATATCTGAACTAGGCCCTCAACCCATTATTCACTCCAAGGGTACTATATCACGGCAGACCCCGCACACTGACCATGACGTCCTAACAAGCTGCAACATGCGGAAAATGGATTCATTGTGCTGTAATGTATTGTAAATGTGACAATGACTTTTTCCAAGCAAAATTAATTTCATCAACAAAATGAATGGGTATATCAGCAGGTCTGTGCACCTTGAAGCAGTTCTGGACGAGATGGAAGTTTTCTCCATGACCTGCACCTGCTTTAGCGTAGTCCTTCAGCAGAACAAACAACTGCTTGGTGAGTTGCTCTGCATTTTGCTCCACTGCAGGAAGAGGAAATTTCAGGACCCAGATGAAGGCCTGCAGAGACTCTGTAATCACCTACACACACACACCAAACCACACACCAAAATTGTAGGGTTACGTATAAAAATTTAAACACAGTTCAACAATTCACCATTAATTAAACGAATGGGACAGACCTTGACATGCATAGAGTTGAGACAGTCCACCAGAAGAGAGACAAATGGGTCCAACATCTCCCGTACAGATGGTATAGAAGAGTTGACCTTGGAATTTTTCAAACTACCATGGAGCAGCTGTGTGTGTAAATGAATATTCATAAATAGTTAATCTTAAGTAATATTATTTAAAAAAAGTCAAGCAGCACTAAAGGTATTCAGATTCAGTAACAATTCAACAGGATCTAAAGTACTCAAATTAGAATGTGTGGACATTCATTATACTTCATGAAAATTAAAGATCTACCAGGTGATGTGTGTGATCTTACACTCAGTCCAGTGTCCACTAGGATGTGCATGTTGGTTTGGCGGTTGAGGGCAACCTTTGCTCCACCCCTCTTCGGAGTGGGGGGCAAGAGCAAGCAGCTAGGAGGTGGCAGTCGGGGGTCTCGCGGAGGAGCACCCTTCTGTCTAAACCACAGATACACAACATGCTACTTAAACTGAACTAGAGGAAATTACTTTCTGATTTGCATGCATGTAAAATAAGAGACTTACTTGCTCTTGCTGGTGATGAGCGGCAGGCTCTGGCTGACGAGGCCGTGGCTCAGCAGCAGAATGGATTCAGGGGTCATGCTCTGGTTCAACAGAAGTCCTGCTACGACTCTCCTCAAAACACTGTGCACTCGCCGGGACACCTTCAGGCTGGCTGTCTTTTCCAAAATCTAACAGTCGTACACCAGTGTAGTCATTCAGAATGTGTTTACAAGTTTGTCTACAAAAACAACAACTGACTGCCCACTTGCCTCTTTGAGTGGAAGGATGAGTTGTGTGACCCTCTCCTGGCTGCAGAACTGAGCCAAAAACTCGTACGAGTCTGAGCTCTTGCTACGACGCGCCTCCATCACTTTTGAAACGATCCCCTTGATCCCCTTCTCCTCCGCAAGAGAACCAAACAGCTCATTGTTGAATATCTGAGAAAGATTAACATCGTCAGTCATCACACACTATCCATATATACGCCGAATATAGCCAGAACAGGCTCACTCACCTCCATCAGAGTGTCCATGCAAGGGTCTAGCTCTCCGGCTTTTAAGGATGGTTTCAGGATTGAGAGCAGATGGTAAACAGTGAATGTCAATACATGGATCTGAAAAACAGCATAACAAATTAATGTTTCAAGTAGAAACTGGTTTAGGTTTAGTTACAGGACAGTTATGTTGTTTTTACCTGGTAGCCCTTTACAAGAACACCCTGCATCTCTTTGAGAAGATATTGCAGGTAATGATGTCCAAGGGCCTTAATGATCTTTATCAGAGTGCTTCGAGCTACATCACGGATCTCCTGAAAACGGCTCTTTAGGTGGACACACACTTTGAGGAGTACCCTGTGTGCATATAAACAGAATGCTACTTAACACTGCCTTTATCTGTAATATTGTAAGTTTCTGACATACACGTGCAAAGTACACACCCAGGCAAGTTGGCTTCCATCACTTCCTGAGGGAGGGTCTGCATGAGCCGGATCATAGCAAAGGCAATGGGCACTCTTACCACCTCCTCATCCTTCACTTCCTTCGATTTCACAGTTTTATGCTCATCATCTCTCTTCACCTACACACAATCATATTTTATTAGCATTTTGTACACTGTTAGCATTAATTACAGACAATCAACCTGTCTAATAACCTAAAACACAAATTGAAAAAATGAACACTAACCTTAGCTATTAGGCATTTATGTAGTCTGGGCAAGATACTTTGAGTGACAGTGTGATGAATGGACGAGATAAGAGCCTCCAGTTCCTCTTTACTCTGTGGAAGGCCACTGCTAACAACAGGGGGTCCTTTCTTTGGCTTAGCCTCTGTGCTTTCTTTGGGTTTGGTGGAATCACCATCACCAGTGTCCATTCTATCTGTCTCCGTAGCAACAGCATCATTGGTCTCCATGGCATCCTCCATATCACTTTCATCTGAATCTATGACTTCTGCTTGCTCCTCTTCTGCTTCTTCATTTATAACAGTTGGCTCTGAAATAAAAACAAAAACTGCATCAAAAATGAACCTAAAGCGAATAAAGATGCTAACATGGGAGCAGCATTATTCCCTAGACTCACCATCTGCCTTTTTGTTCTTGGCTGCCTCGATTTCTTTGCTCAGACTCTCATGGTCAAAATGAAAGGCTTCCAGTATAATCAGCAGCAAACTGTATAATGGAGGAGTTCAACAAGGTTACTCGTATTTATATTAACCTTATGATTCTCACAGTTACAATACTCGTACTAACCTTACAGCTAGCTTCTGCTCAACAATTCCTGTTTGGAGCACATGGATAAAGTGCTTGAGGTAGTAGAGGTATTTAGACCAGGTGAGGCGCTTACACACTGCTCCAATAACTTCAACTGCTGAGGAGGTCATAGCCTCATGCTGCATAAGAAACAAAAAAAATAGACCGATAGACACTGGATTAAGGTAGTATAACTAAAATTATATGTACACTGTTTTGCTTTTAATTAAAACACTTCAATGCATCATAGCCTATGACTAATGAATTCCACTTTTTTTTTACCTTAATATCTTAATACTAGTTCCTAATATTTGAAACATAGAAATTATTCTGAACTGCAGTTTATTTCATTGTTATAGATGTCCTTACATAAGACATAATAAACACTGGTCATCCAATCAAAATATCTTCCATGGTCATGGTATAAATATTATTCGTTATATATTTATACACGTAGATTGGGACTACTTTAAGTGTCACTACCTTGAGAAGTTTCTCATCAAACAGTGCAATCATGGCATAGGGCATGATGTAGTTCTGCATGGAGCGGGAAGTCATCACCACTGTGCCCTCTGTCAGCTGCCTGGCAAACCTCCTGAGTGCTCGTCCCCTGCGGTGTACCTGAAATCAACGAACGCACCCCGAAGACATATTTTTGCCATCAATAAGGATTACAACAAGATTTTTTTTTGTTACCTACATGAAACTTAAAATTATTTTATTAAAGTTACTTTATTTCTCCGTTATTTGTTTTATCGTAAAACAGAAGAAAATAACTCTGCATCTACCTGTATGTGTTTCACGTTCTCAAAGAAGTCTGACTCAGGATCTGTGTAGTTTGTCAGCTGCACTAGGTCTCTGAATTCTGAGCGACTAGGGAATGTTTTCACCAGACAGGCCAGGACTGAAGTGTAATCGCTCCTCACGCTCTGTGGAGAACAGTACAGGCTCATTGATGTGTGTATGTGTATTCTTTTGGCTCAACCTTAATCATATAAGGTGAGTTTACCTCTGTTTTGCTCTTTAACCCTTTCCTCACGGCATCCAACACAGTGTACTGCACAATCTCTTTATATTCCTGCTCAGGGCAGCCCAAAGCAGCCAGCTGTGTAAGTATAGCTGAAAGACACAAAGTGGCGCTGTCTGCCAGAGACATGTCGCCAATCTTTAAAAAAAAAAGAAGAAAAAAAAAGATTAAACAAACATTGGATATGGTTGGACATATGTATTTTAATAGAATACTCTTAGTGCGCACAAGTGTACCCATTCAAGCACCCTCTCTTACTCACTTCAAAAGAGTGGAAGCAGTTGTGCATGATGACCATGAGATATCTCATATCCAGTGTGTCCATCTCTTCGATGCGTTTAATTGCCTTCTGGAATGCCATCAGACGCACATCAAAGTGAATCACATCTAGATGGCGACTGTCGAAAGCATTAAGCTGGAAAGAAACAAGAGAAGAGAAAATGCAGATGAGTGGGAGAGGATGTCACAGAGTAACAAAGCTAAAAACAAATTAAATATTGCTCTCTGATGTGTAATGATCTACTACCTGTACTGCAACATCAACTATGTACTCCAGTTCGTTATCCAGGTCACACAGAGTCTGCAGATGAGAAAAAGACAGACAAACATGCAGTCAGTCGAAATTGGTTTACAGTTAGGCTGTGAGTCGAGATGTAAAGCTAGATGGCACATAGTATCTGACCTTGAAGATCTCACACAGGACTTTACGGCATGGCTTGTTGCGTACGATGGAGAAGAGTTTACTAAGAGGCTTCAGGAACACACTGTGCTCTGAACACTGTTTCAACAGGTTCTGCACCGTGCTCAGAATGTCCAGCTCTGTCTCCTGTACAAGACAAAAACAAACATCAAAAGTATATTTAAGAAATCCATTAAAATAATATATACAGTGGTAGCCAAAGTATGAAGACAACATGATTGATTGTATGATTGTATGATTGTTCTCCCTATGCACAAAACATTTGATGTTACTAATTAGTTCAAGCCTGTCTGTCTGTCTAATGAACGTAACAAATGGATGGAGTCACCTCTGTCCAAAAATGGCTACAACTCCGGAATTCTAAAGTGAATTGTGAACTCTTGTGCATTGTGAACATTGATGGTTGTATAGCCATTTCATAACACAATTCATAACAACTCATTATTTTAATGAGAATGTTATTAAAGCACTGAACTTCATTTTGTCTCAATACTTTTGCCCACCAAATGTACAGCTTACCATGCTTACACTACTGTGAAGGATAAGAATAATACCTCAGCAATCTTAGGTTTGTGGAGGTACGGGAGCAGCAGACGGATAAGTGTTGAGCTCTGCTCCTTGTCAGTGACAAATCTACTGATCCTGGAACAGAATAATAAAAATAAGACTTATGCCTGTATACAATCAAATAAACTCAACCTCAAGCTTCAAGCAGCAAAGCTAGGCATACTTGGAGAGGATGTTAAGCTCCTTGCTAACTTGTGCTCTGAACTTCTTCTTCTTGAGGCGATCGGAGTTGCGCACAACTGCACCAAGATACTGAAGCACAGCAGGGATGTGAGGTAAAAGCAGCCTCGAACCTACAGTCAATGGCTCTGTATGAGAGACAGAAGAAAGCATTACTACATTATGTACAAAAGCAGGTTATGAAGGGTGGATCTTGTCTTGCTCTTTACCTGCGGTGTCATCTGAACCAGGGGCTGGCTCAGGAATGACACAACCATTGATGCTCAGCTCTGTCTCCATCTCTCCCTCTGTCTCTCCCTCTATCTCAGAGGGTGTGAAGTCTGGTATGCTCAGTAAATTCTCGCAGATTTCCATTACCATGGACGCTGTTTTAGGAGAGACGTTTTTGGACGATAGCAGCGCTAAGACATTGAACAGGATGTCACACTCTGGGTGGTCTGGTCTCTGTTTAGCCAGCAATGGGAAATACCTGAGAGGCAAGCAACAGGGTTACACCATAGCCACAATTGTCAATAACGATATTTGACCTTTAATACAGCTTAACACTAACCTTAAGAAGATAGAAACAGTGTTAACCCTTTAAACATTTAGACAGCTAAATGTGTCCGTACCACAAAGCTTACACAGTTATATCAGAAACATTGTGCTTAAGCACCGCACTGGTATACAAATAACATAGCTAATGCTTTAACCCTGAATCCGTGCTGTTAATAGCCCTATATCACCTACGCGGTTTCGCGCTGTGGCCGTAAGTACGGTTCATCATGATTTACCGGGAGTTTTGCCGCTATGATTACGTTTCCATCTTTCCACGCGAAAAATTTTATATGTTTATTGTTTAAATGTTAAAATTAACATGTTTAATTTTTTTGCCGGCCCTTGCGGAAGCTCGCGGACCTTGCAGAACTTCGCAGGACGTCGGGCGATCACTCGCGGCGTCAAATTCAAATCGCATAGGTGAGATAGGGGTATAACCAACCCCCCCCACCACCCTCCGCCCAAGAAAGAAAGAAGCACACACTATTCGTTTAAATGAAATCATACACAAAAGGTATAATTATATATTTTTAATCATAAAATTAATGTAGATTTTAGAGGGAAAAAATCTTAAGGATCTAAGTGAGGTGTAATCTGCAGTAGGGTTGCGCGATAATGCCCATTGTCATATCGTCCTATCGTCAGCCTGTAAGATCGCAGATACACGATAGTATCAGGGGGAGGGGCAATTTTTTTATTATTTATGTATTTGTTTGCTTATTTATAAGATCATTTATTTACTTATTAGTCTACTTTTTATTTTTTTATTTACACTTTTATTTAAATATTAACGTAATTATTAATTATCACGCGGAATGACACATGGGAAATGAGGACCGTCTATCATTCTGACAAGGAGGATGGAGTTGGTGGGAAATAAAAATGCCACATCGCCTATTTGGCAATATTTCGGGTTTACACCAGATGAAAAAGGTGAGCCCGCTGATGTCACGCA
>JAQMYJ010000004.1:11732233-11745784 GCA_030014305.1 Clarias laeviceps
ACACACACACACACACACACATACACACACACACACATACACACACACACACATACACACACACACACATACATACACACACACACACACACACACACACATACACACACACACACACACATACACACACACACATACATACACACACACACACACACACACACACATACATACACACATACACACATACATACATACACACATACACACATACATACATACACATACACACACACACACACACACACACACACAAAATGTGATGAGAAATCATAAGATTTGAAGTAAACTGCTGTGTGACCATATGAAATTCACTTGATAGTGAGACTAATCGGGAAAACAAAAAAACATGGGTGTGTCAGAGTAAGAAGAAAAACACATGAAGCGATGCACCCATCATCCATAGTGACCTCTGGCGGCAGTGTTATGATCTGGGGTTGCTTAAATTGGTCAGGTCTAGGCTCAGCAATGTTATGTGGTGATAAAATGAAGTCAGCAGATGACCTGAATGTAGTGAATGACCAGGTTATCACATCTATGGAGTTTTCCTTCCCTGATGGCACAGGCATAATCCAGGACTCAAAATCTAAAAGAGTGGTTCTGAGATCATGAGGAATCATTTTCACATATAATTTGGCTGCCACATTGTGTGCCGAAATTAAACAAAAGGTGGCTGAAGAACACCATAGTTGGTGTGACTTTTTTAGGGGTCCGGAGTGTGTATAATAGTGATCATATTATGGATTATGAATGTAATCAGCTAGGTTAATTGTATTTTTTAGTAATCTGATGAAAATGAAAGATGGAACTCTTACACAAGGTGGAGTTAACCCTGGATGGGGTGCCAGTACATTGCAGGGAACAAGCACACACATTCACACACACTACACGGAATTCAGAAATGGCGGTTAATCTACACTGTATATCGTTGGATTGTGGGAGAAAACTGGAGAACCAGAAGGAAACCCACCAAGCACAGAGAGAACATTCAAACTACACACAGACCCAAATAAATACACTCGCCCCCTTGGCCCTGTAGGTGTGAGGTCACAGGGGTTAACCAGGTCTTTTTAATTACATTTTAATAACTGTATTATATGCATGTGTGCGTGTGGGTACCTTGGTTGTGATGGCACACAGGTTCTAGCAGCAAGTCAATGAACATCGCTAGCTCATCTGGCTGGCAACCTGCCAGGAAACGCAGCACTATGGAGGAACGTGATGCAGTGGCGGCTTTGCCCTGGAACTTGTTACCAATTTTGGTGCGCATCCTCCCATACAGAACCCTACACAACAATGAACCCCACAGACCTCTTTAACACCAACGATTTAATACAATATTTAACAAAAAATTAAAGTAAAAAAATCTCAGACGCACCTCATGAGTACAGGGATAAGTTGAGGGCGGTGCATATCCAGCACCGCTGTTCCCTCCTCGGAGATGTTGAAGTGAACAATTTCATCTTTGAAATGCTTGTCGTCCAGCAGTCTCTCCAGATTCTCTCTAGGAAAAAATAAAAAAATAAACACTGTAAACAACTTAAAAACAACTTCTTTTTGTTAAAAAAAAAAAAGGAAGTAAACACTGAAATCACATCACTTTGGCACTGCTAAAAGCCTGCAATGTAGCTCAGTGAAGGTCATTGCTCAAAGCTGATAACAAGAGGATAGGATGTTTCTGAGGACATGAAATGTATCCTATAATTCAGCAAAAGTGACTAACAGTAAGGCTTTTAACAATTGTCAAACTCTTGGAGCAATGTGTGCATTCCACCTTTCTCACTGAGGACAGAAACATGAGACTTACTTACAGATATCATCAGCATCCGCTCTGAATATAAAGGTCTTTTTTCATACACATGACTATAGTATCTATTACAAATCTATCACAGTATGTATTACAGACTTCATTACTGTCATTAGTGCATCAACAGCAATTTAAAAACATGATGAAAGACAGCATGAGTCGGCTGAAGAACTGAACCTACTTGTAAGGAAGAATGTTTGGGTCTTTGTAGGTCATCAAACAGTCCAGTGCTGCCCTCTGAATTTGCTGGTCCTTATGGCACAGTAGCTGAACACAAGAAATTGTTTATGTTTTCTTGTTTACTCAATAAAATAGCTATTTGATAACTATTTGTTATTTGATGCAAAAAAATTTTTTTTAAAAACCTCACCTGTGCATACAGCTCCCGTACTTCAGGCTCCAAGTATAAAGCTTTGGGATTAGTAAACTTGGAGAAGACTTTAAGATGAGCAATGAGTTGCCTAAAAAGGAAATGCATTAATTGATATTGAAACAGCAATGTATACTGTTACATTGATTTACTGAAAGATTTATTATAAAATCATTACATACATATTAGTATGTTAGATGTCAGCCTTTAAATCAAATCAGAATGTTTGGAAACACACAACTCTGAGATATTTCCAAGGTGAATCCCACAGCAGTGGGAGGAGCTCAATTGGTAAAATATAATGGTACAGTCCCATGCAAAAGTCTTGCGCCCTTGGTTCTTCATATTTTGCTTCCAACAGACTTTACACTTTTTTTGGCACATTTTTGGTTATCATTTTCAATCCAGACCCTGTACCTGACATGTTTTAGAGGAATGTCTTTATTTGTTAACCCACACAGTGACCTGTGAACCACTGAGGCATAAAAAAAACCATCTAACTTAAGGAATGAACCAGTGAGAAACAGGTGCAGATGATGACAGAGGATCAGGTTGGTGATAAGTTTAGTATACAGTGAAGCTGAATACTGATTAGTTGGACCAGACGAGAGGTGAAATGAGGTTGCTGCTAAGGTTGTTACATAAACAACCAATTTTTTAATGGTATTTTTGGGCACTTTGCAGCCTGTGACAGTAAAAAGTTCACATTTCTTTAAATTAATCTATATCATTTAATTAAATTAAATTTATTTTAAAGAAATAATCGGTGGCTAAAGATTTTTGAACAGTACTGTATTGGAGAAATATTGTGTCCAATACAGTACTAAAATGTCAAACATACAAGATCTGTACCATCCTTTTACATCCTGTCATGTTTTACTTATGTAATGTTTATAGTAACTGCGAAGTATTCTTTAAAAGCGTTATTTTATGAATTAAAGGTCCCATACTTTTCCTATTTCTTTAACAGGTTACCACAGGTCTCAGAGCTCTCGCAAAGGGTGTGTGTGTGTGTGTGTGTGTGTGTGTGTGTGTTAATTTTCCAGCTGAAATAAGACTCAGATAATGCATTTAATAGATACATGATATAATATATATAATAAATGCATGAGTGTGATATTTCTTACTTGGCTGCAGCTCTCCTTGGCATTTTTTTCCCAGCTTGTTGGGACTCTTCCTCCACGTCGTCTTCTTCTTCTTCTTCCTCTCCCTCTCTCGTCCTCACATCCTCCTTTTCAGTCTCAAATGTGACTTGTGTGGAAGAGTGGTTCCTCTTCGAAAGATTCTGAACTGGGGCCACTAGCAGGTCAGCTGGATGGAACTCATTCCTGTGTCAGTCATCAGGAAGACGATGAATGCTTTGCCGCACTCAGAAAATATTTTCTTTAATCCAGCACACTCACTCAAACAAATGCATGGACACACTCAAATATTCATATACACACACCTGATGAAGCGCAGCAGCAGCGGGCTGAGTTCTCGGCTCCGTGGTTCCACCCTGTCAGGAAACTGGCTCATGGCCCTCCACAACAAACTACGAAAGTTAGTGAAGTCGGTGCGATCATCGACACTGTCTGCTTGCTCCAACTGCTCAAGAAACAGGACACCAACATCCCCGCTGTTGATCACATCAGCCTCTGGACCCAGCCTTGACCCTGATCCTCCATCCTCATCACTGACTTCATCAACTTCCTTGTCCTGCTGAAGCTCTCTCTCTGATACAAAAAATACAATGTTTATGACTTTTACTACCCAAAGTTAGAAGATGTATATTTAAATACCATTACAGTGCACATTTGCAGGTACATCTTTTAAGGACTTAAAAAATAAAATCATAATAATAAAAATATATAATAATGATAATAATGTTAATAATAATAATAATAATAATAATAATAATAGTAGTAAACATAGAGCAGCAACGTGTATAATATGTTCATATAGAATATACAGACATGTACTAAAACTGCCACCACTTTACCTTCATTAAAAACAGACAAGCTCTTTAAATATTTTAAATAAGGACATTTTCCTCCAGCTTCCCCAATATCTAACGCTCAACTCTATTAGATCAGACAACTAAAACTTAAAAATTTCAGTTGTAACAGACAATTTTGTAGAGAATTGTAACAGAGTTCCCTGGTTTTGCAATTTTCTACCCTAATGTGACCAAGATGTGTTCTTTTTAAGGCTGTCTGAGTGCACAAATCTGATGTAATTCTGGTCATACCTGACTCACTTTCACATGCGTTCCTAGATCGGATATAAACCTGACACACAGCACATAGTAATGCTGCTTGAATGAGAACGATCGGAACGATCGCTTGCTGATGTCAGTCAACACCAGGAGCATGGCGATTTCATAGCAGTGCTAGCAATAGCTGCTAAAACAGCTAAAAAAAGGCATCTGGCTTTCTTCCTTCTTCTGGATCTTGATAAAATACAGCCGACTAAATGCCAAAAATCCCACGTATATTTTTTGATAAAATCGCATTCATTATTTGAAATGAGTGAGTGATCAAACCAATATGATGTTTTAACCAAGATGAAGTGAGCAAAGATGCATCAATGTCCACATTAGAGTCAGATAAAAGTCACTTGCAATTATGCAAAATCGATCTGACCAAAAAATCGGGACTGAACAAAGTTGCTGTTAAATGTGGACGTAACCTTAGTAACATCAGAAGATGAATACTTTTGTCTTCTTTTCAAAATTTGAATAGAACACTTGAAGTAAACAGTTCAAAAGTGTATTATGCCATTAATGAATGAATTATTTAATTGTAATCAATGGCAAATTATATTGGTATAATAGGAACAACATGCCTTGGATGATGCTGTTAAAGAAAAATTATCAATTTCTGAGGAAATAAATTCCACTTTGCATTAGGCTCTATCTCACTACTCCGGAATGGATTATTTTTCTATAACGTAGGCAATCATGTGTTTTCCTTACTTATCCAAACACCAATGTATATAATCAAAATCAGCTTTTCAAGAATATTTAATTGCTCCTTTTATTTAAAAAAAAAAAAAAAAAAAAAAAAAAACACCTGCAAGACCAGCGACCATCTCCAAATGTTCATAGTAAACCATCCAGAACTCTTTGTTGTCCATATCTCTGGCATAAGACCTAAAATAATAAAACAATTAAATGTAATTCATTTTATTGGATAATAATATTCAAAAAAAACAAAAAACAATACAGCTAGAAAAAAAAGCTTTGCGCTAATGTTCTGAGGCTACACTTACGCAAGGAGGTCAATAACAGCATCCCACAAAGGTCTGAAATTAACAAACAGCATTGCAATGAGGTACCTCAGTGGAACCTGCAAAAACACAGACATCAGTACTGGTAGACCTAAAGTGTAAGTCTAACAGAAGCTGATGTGTTGTGTACCAGGTGGAAAGGGCCTTTGGGGAGGCAGGGCTGCACCAGGTCATGGCGCAGTTTGCGCAAGTGCAGCAGCTTCTCTCTGTAATCCTGCACTGTAGCTGGTACCTGCTCGGCCTGCAGGCAGATGGCAAACACTGTCTGCGTGTTGGAGCTTTCCTCCCCCTGCAAACATTAGAAATCAATTCGTAAAACCTTTAATTTTTTTCCTAGTTACACATGAGCGAGGTTATATTTAAAAACTAGATCTGAGGACACGACAGAACAACTCAGCACTCAAGGTCAGAAGGTACTGATTAGTTGTGTGTAAGAGCAGTCCTCTGTGCCAGCTGTAATTCAAATCACAGGTATACAATAATGTACTGTATTTGTTTCAACTATGTTAGAAGTTCTGTGTGACAGAAATGACAGCTCTCGCCACTATCACTGCGAGTTCAAATCTGGGTGATGCTATACATACATCAATAGCCCGGGAGCCTAAAGAGAGAGGATTGACTTTGCTCGCTCTTTGGGGCAGGATGAACGACAGTGTGAAAAGGTGCGGTTGGCATCGTCATGTGCATCAGAGAAAGTGCATGTTAGTCTACACCTTTCCTGGTTAGTAGCTGGAAAAATCTAATAAATAAATACTCATGCTAGACATACTCTAAGCTGATCACCAGATTCAACAAAAAAAGACCATTAATTATCAGCTACTACACATATTTACACATTTTTCAGAACTGAATGCTTATGGTAACCACAAAAAGAGATGAAGTTGGACATAAAGTATATTTTACATAATGATCATAAAACAATAAAGACACAGTTTACAATTGCAAATTAAAAGCTACCTCCACTGTTTTTGGAAGCTCTGCCTCGAAGTGGGACATAATTCTCAGTGTCAGAAGACGAATCTGAAGAGGAAAGAGAAAAAATCAGACCTCTGGAAAAATGCAACTTAATTTAAAATTAACATCCAAGAACAGAATGTTTGCAGAATTCAGCATCAATGAATAGAAATGCTACCTTTGAGATATTGGAAGAAAAATTGGATTGCAACATCTGATATAGCTCCAGCAAGGAGTTGTGAGATAACTGAGCGGAGCAGCCGTTGAGGGACAGTCTGGTGTAGTACAGGTCAGCCAGTAGCAGTGCAGAAAGATCAGTGGGAAACTTCCTGTGTAAAATCATACACAACATTCTTACTACACTCTTAATTAACACACAAGCACCACAGCTAGACTCTTTAAACAATTTAAACAGAAACTACAAGAACTTACTCTATGATGCAACGGACAAGCTCATCCGGGAGCAGAGACAAGACCAATGCCGTTTCCTTAAAGCTCAGCAATGTGGTTAGAGCCTGTCGTGCCACAAAAAGCCCTCCTGAGGGAATAAAATAAGACAATGAGGAAAACAAATGAGAAAAAAAAAACACTACATTGTCTTAGACAGAGCTGTTATCACACGGGGTGTTCGCAGTCTTTGTTTCATTCAATCAATACATACTGTACATATGGTGTATAGTAAAAAATCACATCTAATTCTGTCGAACAGACTACAAAAAGTGAGCAAACTGCTTAATGTGTAGACATCACTTTTGAATGCTCTAATCAGACTGTAAATTCATTTTGTATAACAGTTCAGGTTATAATTTCAAATCACATGTTTATATTAATGTGCTTATTCTAACAGTCTATTTGGTCACATACTCTAGGATTTCATTCAACCACCATTAGTTTTGATTACCATATGCAATGTGGTGGCCAGGTGAAAATGATTCCTCACGCTCCCAGAATCATTTAAAAATCAATTGATGAAGTAACCTGGTCATTCAGTACATTCAAATAATCAGCTGACTGAAGCAACCCCAGATCATAAAACTGCATCCAGACATACTAATTGCTCTGGCCACACAACCTTCTGCTATTACTGCAAAGGCTATCTGTAGCCTTTTTTCTTGATTGGCCCCACAAACAAGTGGTTTTCTTATATCCACACAGATGTTTAATCCCAATTCTGAAAGTTCTTGACATATTTTCTGTGTGGAAATGCTTGTAATTTTTATTATAAGAGATAACAGTGTTGAACTGTTGATTTTTTTTTTTTACCACACAACTTCATCAAGCATTTAAATGATCAAAGATCATGCTCATTTGTATCTCCCTTTACATTTTTATAACATTATTTATGATCTATGATACACCACTATATTTAAAGGTTTTAAAAATACATTAAACAGCTCAATACTAAGCAGATAAAAACCAATTTGAGAGAAAGTCTTCAGGATAGAGGAGATGGTAAGTTTGGCTGGTAAGGGAACAACTGGAAGCACTAACATGAACTAATATTGAAAGCAACTATGATGTTAACAGTAAAAAATTACACTTTTTAATTTTGCATAAACTCATAAATTATTAATACATTCATTAATAAGTGAGCTTGTTGGCTGTGATACAATGGAAATAAAACACTTTCTAATGACAGCATTTACCAAAATCAAAATAAAAACACAAAGAAAAAGTGCTAGGAAGTGATATATACAGCAAGCAATCTTCACAGCACTAACCTTTTCCAAGTTTTTCACTGTGCACCTCATGTAACAGTCGATTCAATAGGGCAGTTAGTGGAGGAATCACGCTTGCTGCCTCCAGGGGTCTGCAAAACCATGTTCACATTAGAATAAAGACAGAAATCACAAGGACACACTGATGCAGGTGTTTGAGGAAGAAGTGAAGTTCTTGCCTGAGATGAGGAAGAAGCACCAGGGCAGCCCAGATTTGAGAGAGATCGGATAGTAGTTGTTCCTCTGGAACAGCTATGAGGGAGAGGATGAGCTGAGGAACCGATACTGCGTGTACCTTTTCCACCCCGTATAACCTGCTGAAAACAAATAATTAAATTACAGACATAAACAAATTTACATGTGCACTGGGATGTTTTAATGTACAGGTGTCTGACTCTGCTAAAATGTTTTGTTGGGTTCCAGACAGGACTGTGGTCCACCAGTTGCACCCTCTGCTATATAAATTTAATTGAGTAAAAAGAAACATTTTAATCAGATGTCTGTGGCCTTACCCTCCAGACTGCCCAGTGAAGACCAGTGGGTATTTCTCAAATGCCATTGAGCCGTCAGTAGGAGGCTGGGCTTTACCCAGGATCAGCCTGACAAGCAACTCCAGAGTCAGCAGTCTACTCACAGAATCCTCACTGGAGAAGAGCTGCTCCACAAACTGCAGCATACTGGGCAGAAACAGCTAGAAAAACAAAATGCATATTAAGTATAGGACTTCATTCACAAATAATGTCTAAATCCAGGCTGGTCCTGATATAACTGCATTGCTAAGCAGTTAACATTCCTATAAGAACTCTATGATATGTATCTCAGTGTCCATGGCAAAGTTAATCTTCATACATATGGCAAATGGCAAAACACATAAGAGTGTTATTCTCTTAAAATACAACTCATCCTGAGAAATCAGAGTTATGGCCAGTAGATCTGCAATTATTAATTAATTTATTAATTAATAATAATGTGAGAGCCAGGGAGATAAATATATATTGCCTTATTGAATGGTTACCAGAGTCAAAAGGCCAATTATACTCATTAATGCATTTCATTAGTGGTTAATGATATTCTCATACATTCATTCAAGGCATTTTACATGTCTGCAACAATACTCATAAAATCTATTAGTTTTTTCTTAGTTTGTTTTTCAAAAAAGTGATCCTATTTTTTAATAAATCCAACTGCTTTGAATCGCTGCAAGTAGATATGCACTGTACACTCAATTGTTACTTCTAAGGCACTCAGAAGGTTTACTAAAGCTTAATCAAAAAAAACTAAATTAAAAAATATTTAATACTTTCACACACTGACCTGCTCAAACTGCTCCATACTGAACATCTCTTTGGCGAATGACAAAATAAGATCTCGATCCATCCCACTAGTAAAGACCTACGACAACAATAAGTGGAAAATGTTCAGCTCACTGAGACACGTATAAAAAAAATTCACACCGCACTCATTATGTTATGAGAATGCATATGTGATTATGTGTAGACGTGCAAAGATACACGCAAACACACAGACTTTTTTCACCAGCTCCTGGATCATATTGGCTGGTAGGGACAGGTTCTCTGCAAGCAGAAACGATGAGATCACTTGAAGCAGCGAACTGCAGCAGGTGTAGGACAGCCCTCTGGTATTGACCAGCTGGAGAAGTAACTGCAAGAGCAAAAACCAAAGTGAACAATCTCACACAACAACTTTGCAAAGATTGTGGATGAGTACAGAAATGTGATCACCCAGAACAGAACACAGAAATCTGTATATTTGTGTACCTCACAGACAGACTGTGGATTGGTGATCTTGGCTCCTTTTCTGTACTCTACCAGTGTGTGGTAAATAAACAAGACCCTTTCAATGTGCTGGCTGGTCTGGTTAGAATCCCCTGCCTCCAGCTTCAGGAGCAAGTCTTTGATGCAAGCCTGGGAGAAGAAAAGAAAAAGGCAAAAATAAAGCAGCAAAAAAGGAAGCCCATGCTGACAATGGCTTTGAGGGATAATAAACCACAACCGCATCCACATTAGCAAGTGACAGGTAACTAGTGTTTTTTATTTCATAACTTATGATTTTGTGAATCACATTAAACAAACTATGCATGTAATAACCCACAGTTTTTTCATTATTTGAATTGAGCACAAAAACATTTTCTACCTGTAACGAATCCCAAAAAACCAAGACGTTTTCCTTTGCAACATAATTGGCCGAAGATTCGGCCATGTGATCAAGGGCTTCTTTGATGGAATCCCAAGGCAGAGCAATATCTCCTTCCCCAGAGGGACCAAGTTTCCGCAGAGCCACCGGCAAAGCCTATGACATAAATGAACATTATACGAAAATAGTGAAGTCTAAATAATAATTCAGTTTCAATACAATATTACAATAAAAGATTTATTTAAAACACTGGCATTATGCCTGGGCAAAATTGTAATACTGATGTAACACATAGTATCTAACTCAGATGTTCTGACAAGACATTTTAGTCTGCTCATTTTTCTTGTTAAATCATGAGCCACCTCCACTGTTTAACAACCTCAACAACAACCTCATTTTCCCTCTCGTCTGTTCCAACCACTCATCGTTCAGCATCACCAGCCTGATCATCTGTCATCATCTGCACCTGTTTCTCACTGGTTCGTGCCTCAAGGTAGATGTATTTTTATGCTTAAATGATTCATAGGTCATTGAGGGGTTTAACAAGCAAAATAACATCCATCTGAAACTGACCAGGTAATGGACTGAAAATGCCAACAATAAGAGTAGAAAATGGCATTCAGAAAGGCTGGAGAACTATTCCTCAAAACTATAATACAAGAATGTTGGTCTTTGGAAGCAAAATATGAAGAAATGAGGGCTCAGGACTTTTGCATAATACTGTATCTATTTTCATAACCATAGCTTAACCCATGCTTTCCACAACTTTTATATAGCACAATCTGAATATTACAATGCATATCACATTGCAAAGCCATAATCCACAAACAGAATGTAAAAACAAAACATTAATAGTCAATTTTGTCTACTATATATTTAGACTCACTGTATTGGTGCAAGAGTGGAACATATTGCAGACTCCTCTGCACATCTCAAAGATGAGCTGTCCGACTCCCTCTGCCTTCTGAGGATATTTCTCCAGATCCCCAAACATCAGTGTAAACAACCTGTCAAAATCTGCAACCTGAAAAAAAAAGGAATTAGTGTCCTGCTTTAGAACCACCACCAAGTAACAATCTAATACCTCTTTGTAGCTTTGTACCTTTCTCATCAAAAAGGAAAAACTCTCCGCTGCAAAGTTACGGATGTGCTCTTTCTTGTGTGCCAGAAGTTTGCTGTAAAGACTTAGGACAGAAACAAAACTAATGTTATCCCACTCACATAATCAAAATGAAAGAAAATCTCTATAACATACACTTGTTATAACTCTGTAACTACACTTATTCATGTACTTATTCATAATTCCCCCTCTTCTCACCTGTATATCTTGTCCATATCCTTCACCATCAGTCTCCATAAATACTTATAGAGATAGGAGAGGCAGGTAAAGGCCCACTCCAGCACCTCAGTATCCTGTGTCTCAAGCAATGAGGTAATGATGATGAAGAAGTCAGGAAAGTGAGGGTAAAAGTCTGCCTGGAGGTCACGTGCAAACTGGACGACAAGACTATAAAAATAGAGGGACAGGTTTGAATTTTTTATATCAAAATAAGTAGTCACTATGTCCCTTTACAATTTCATTGAATCCCAGTATTTATATAAAATTTTTTACACAAAAGTTTATTATGTATATTCATGAGATTTGGAGGCCTTTAAAAGGGCCCACATTTTACAACATATTAATATAATGGTTATAATTATTAATATTTACAAGTTAAAACAGGTGTAAGAGGTTCCCCAAAGTATCTGTTAATGCTCTTGCTGAAATACACCTCAGATAATGCATTTTCAAACTTCAAAAACCTATTTTACACTTTTTATCCAAATGTACCATTTCAGTATCGATGTAAATAAACAGTTAAATCACAGTCGAGAAAACAATGGAAAATGGAAGAAATGCAGAGTTTTTTCCTCACACCAGTTTGTACACACACTAGAGACCTGTCTGAATATCTAAAAATGACTAAAATGTAAATATTGCAAAATGTAAATATTGCATAATAGATCCCCTTCAATCCTTTTTTTGAACCGTGGATAAGTGGCAATATATCTGCAACATAGTTTTTCATATATCATATTTTTTCAAGATTCATATCATGATTTCCCCTAACCCTTTTAGAGATATTTTTAACCTAACCTTTCTGAGGGAACACAAAAACACTGTGGTAAAACAAATCAGCAGTCTGTGGTGCAATAACACAATATTTATATAAAAACTAAAGCTTACTCTAAGAGCGGTTGGAAGGCCAGGCTGTTCTTCACTGACAGATGAGTCTTCAGACTCTCCACTATGGCATTCTGGTGGAACACCAACATGTGGAAGGACTGACTTTTGTGAAAAACCTCCCTCGAAAAGGCAGCTGCAAAACAAATTCGCACAATTATTCAAAACCAACTAGTTAGACAGATGTGAACCAGATGTGAACCAGAGTCCAATCTGATACATTATATTACCTCAAATAAAAAAAAGGTTGACACTTACTGAAGTGATCTGTCAGGTTCAGGTCTCTCCATTTCATACATCCTTCAAAAAAGTAGGTGTCTACCTCCTAGCAAGAAGAAACATGATGAAAGAATATATACTGGGCTATAATAGGTTCTGATAAACAATCAGTTGAGCAGTTCAACAGTGCAACTGCAATTAAACCCACCTCAGCATAACTCCCTGTCCGATCGATCCGATGGATCACATCAATGTTCACATTTGCAAGTCTTTCCGAAAATGTGAGAAACTGAAACAGTGTCATTAAAACATGGTAAAGAAAGAAAGAAAGAACTTTATTATTGTCATTGCATAGTACAGATATTCAGCAACAAAATGCTGTTTAGCATCTACCAGAACTCCAAATAGTATGTATCAGCACAAATACTGGCATTGTGCAACTTAAATATATTATATATATATATATATAACATGGCTACGCGCTTTTATAAAACTCGCACCGTTGTGATGCCATCATGAGACCATCAGAAGAGAAGCATATATTTCTCATGTGAAATACAGTGGAACCTCGGATTACGCGCATAATTCGTTCCGGAAGTGGGATCGTATTCCAAAACACTAGTAAATTATTCGTTCTACAGTCCCCCCCCAAAATACATAAAAATAATTAATACAAAATATAAAGTAAAAATAAAACAAATTGACCTGCACTTTACCTTTCAAAAAAGTTAAAAATAAATCCGGCAGATAAGTGTTTCCGTTTGTGCACGCAGGCGCTGTGTGTGTGTGTGTGTGTGTGAGGCTAGAGTAAGTGGAGACTCGTGCTTTCAGCCCC
>JAQMYJ010000004.1:11748721-11762149 GCA_030014305.1 Clarias laeviceps
TATACACATACAGTGTATACATATTATCTTCTCTAAAGGCTGAGATAAATTTCTGCTCCATCTATGTTGCCTAACACCTGTGTAAGTCTTTTGAGGCCTCTTTTATACTCTGACACGTTTTCCAACTGAGTTTACACAGTTTAACATGACTGAGATTAATTGGTAAACAGTGTGTTCCATTTTGAAGGCCAGTGTTTCTAGGTTAACACAGTGTGTTAATATGATACAATTTGTGTTTAGAGAGTTACAAAATTGTGATTTAGAATAATATTTAACTGAGACCAAATGTGGTTTTGCTTAAGGTTTAGCTGTTTGGATTGATGTTGTTGATAAGTTAGACAATATTTTTTAGAACTGTGGGCATAGTCCAGTGTATGAGTTGTGTGTAGGGCAAACTGTAATTTGCTTTGTTACGAATTCGTGGTAGGTGAGCTCTATGCGCACAAGATAAAAAATAAAAAAAAATCTTTTGGGACTATGTACTGTATTATTGTATCTTTACTTGCAGAATTGAGTCCATGGACTATAATTAAGTATCAAACTGATACACTCAGGGAACACCACATACCAAAGAGATATGCATGGAATGCCAAGCACTGAGCAAAGTAGAGGGAGGGCTGATGGCTGGTTCAGAAACAATAAGAGCGCTCAAGTGAAGTTGAGAGGTGTGTTATCCATCCAGGGGAGCAAGTCTAGGTTTCAGTAATACAAAGACATGCTCAGAGGTTTTCACTGACTTTTACTCATGATTTACGATTATGAGAGTACAATGGAGAATAAAGAGAATCTAGCAGCATCCTTCGGGACTTGGGACTATGTGGTTTTCGCCCTCATGCTGGTCATCTCAGCAGCTATCGGTGTTTATTATGCCTTTGCCCAGCGCAAAACACAGACCACCAGGGATTTTTTGGTGGCTGGCCAGACTATGACAGCTGTGCCCATTGCTCTGTCACTGACGGCCAGCTTCATGTCAGCCATCACTGTGCTGGCAACTCCAGTAGAGGTGTACCTTAATGGGGCAGCCTACGTTTTAAGCTGCTTAGGCTTTGTCCTGACGGTGGTCATCAGCTCAGAGTTCTTTCTCCCCATCTTCTACAGGCAGGGAATAACCAGCACTTATGAGGTAAGGTACTACAGGCTGAATCGCCCCAGTGATTTTAAGCTCTTAAATGGGATTTTTGGGATTCTTTTGTCATAATAGAACTAAAATGTCCAAATGCATATGCATTGAATTTTCATATCCTTTGTTTTTAGTAAAATAATAAAAAGCTTAATGTTTAATTTTAACATGGATCATTTAATATTATACTGTTTTTTCTGCAGTACCTGGAATTGCGGTTCAACAAAGTGGTTCGGCTGTTTGGGACAGTCCTGTTCATCATTCAGACAGTGAATACTTTTACTAAAAAAAAAATTTATATGCAGCTATTTTTCCATGTTTATATCACTGAACCTCAATATACATTGAGTAAATATTGTTTTTTTTCTCTCTCATTCTTCAGTTAGTGTACACTGGAGTGGTTATCTATGCACCAGCTTTGGCTTTAAACCAAGGTATATCTTAACAACTACTAGCCCATATACTGTACATATCCTCTAAACATGAAATTAACTAATGTTTGGTATTCAATCATCCGATCATTTAATATGACATAAGGAATAGCCCAATATAAGCTGATTATCCTGTTGCATTAGGTCAATAATAAACCAATGCATACTAAATATATAGTTAAATTTTTTATTATTAGAATTATTACAATAAACACCTTCTGGGAGTATGAAATTTTTTTTTTACTATGTACCCTAATCTAGAGTTGTTCCAACCTCGATTAGAGAAACAAATCAAGGTACTGTATATTGTAACATGTACAGTAGGGTGGATTCATATAAAAAAAGGAACAATTAATTTTTTTATAGTGACAGGCATAAGTCTGTGGGGTGCCTTGATATCAACTGGAGTGGTGTGTACCTTCTACTGCACCTTGGTACGTTTAAATCACATAAAACAGCTAGTATAGCATTTGTATAATAATACTACGTAACTGACAAAATAATTCTCTGGCAGGGAGGGTTCAAGGCTGTAGTGTGGACTGACGTGTTCCAAATGATCATCATGTTGGCTGGGTTCCTGGCTATCATCATCCAATCAGTGCTTCTACAGGGTGGGGTCTCTGTCATCTTTAAAGACTCTGCTGATGGTGGACGACTCAACCTATGGGAGTGAGTTAATGCTTTCATCTCTTCTAGTTAAAATTACAAAGCAATGAATGCATGTACGCATTTACAGTGCGAGAAGACTAATAAATCAAATTTAAATCAGACTAAAACATTAATTACTTAAAAATAAATAAGTGATTTTGTGGTTTGTTGTTTTAGTGTCCTGATTTGCTGTTCTAGCAGCTATAAACACTGGGGAAAAGGCTAAATAAACTGAAAATATTAAATTAGAATTCTTTTTAGAAATTATCAACACAGATCAACAGCTACACAGATTTTTAAATCTGTTTGCGAGTCCCTGTGCAAGGTACAATAAAAATGCTATGTATTATAGCAAACTTTTTAAAAGAAACTTGTATTTTGTCTTGCAGCCCAAGTAGCGTCTGAGTTGCTGCTGTTTAAAAAAAATAATAATTCATGGTAGGAGTGGTTAGCACTGTGTCGCCCATTACACTTATGAACTGTTAGCTAAGCTGAGGAAGAACATTTGTTCATATACAGTTTCATTATATTTTTTCCATACATCTCAATATATACAGGGTTATATAATATAAAATGGGAAGGTTAAATTCAGGAAGCTCAAACACTGTAAAATGTCTTTTCCTCATATCTCAGCTTTGTCTTCATGTCTCAGCTTTGTCTTCATGTCTCAGCTTTGTCTTCATGTCTCAGCTTTGATCCCAGCCCTCTGAGGAGGCACACCTTCTGGACTGTCATCATCGGCAGTACATTTATCTGGACCAGTATGTATGGCATTAATCAAGCTCAGGTCCAGAGATACATGTCCTGCAAGACACTTCTCCATGCTAAAATGTGAGAACTTCATGAGAGTTTTCGGTAGCATCAAACGCTCATCTGATTGAAAAAGATGGAAAACACACTTGGAAATCATTGTGTTTCTTTTTAGGTCTCTGTATATAAACTTGGTGTCACTCTGGGTCATTCTTCTGTCTTCGGTATTTTGTGGTTTGTGTTTGTATTCATTTTACAAAAACTGTGACCCATGGACTACAAAAATGGTATCTTCTCAAGACCAGGTAAATACAACCTATCAATCACATATTGCAAATAAGCCATATTTCTAATTAATTTCCCTACAATATATCATGTGATGTTTAAAGCTCATGCCGTACCTGGTGGTGGACATCTTGGGGGACTACCCTGGCATTCCTGGCCTGTTTGTGGCAGCTGCATACAGTGGCACACTGAGGTCAGATACATTTTTTAATTTGCCAGATAACAGCCACAGAAACAAAAGTAGCTTACTCCAACTGACCAGAAATAACCGGTAATAACCGACAGGATATCTGTCTGCTGAAATGACCCAAAACTTCATAAAACAGTTTTATGGTATTGTTAATTTGAACACTTTTCTTTTTTTGGTTTTATTATTAGTATTAATACAAGAGGTGTTCATGTCAAACTTGGACTTTTGTTAAAAACAGAATAACAGAACTACCGTTATTTCTCTATAAAATCCACTACTACACTAATGCACTTATCCCAGAGTTTCACTAATGTTTGGGTACCATCACGGTAGGAAGTTCTCTCAGAACTTAATCATAATCAGACTTCCTGCTTTACATCTGAAACATTGGCTTCCCAGTAACTCCTTTAATGGCCCAAACCTGTGGAGCAAGGTCAGGACTGTTTGGGGATGTGCAAGCTGGTGACAGGTTAGCTGATGATTTGAAGGTCTGTCCAAACTTTTGACTGGTAGTGTACATACTAATGTTAATTCATTCAATGTGTATGTGGGCATTGTATGTTACAGCACAGTCTCCTCCAGTGTGAATGCTCTAACTGCAGTGACAGTCTCAGATCTGATAAAACCATATTTCAACTTGTCAGAGCAAAAACTTTCCTGGGCATCAAAAGGACTGAGTGAGAATGACATAATCAGTAGTAAAACTTTGTTATTAACAAAGTTGTTAATAGTTATACTTGTAGCTTTGTTGTTAACGCCTATATTTACTATCATCCATACTTGATGCAGGTGTGTTCTATGGTGTAGTGTGCATTGGGCTGGCTGCTCTTGCATCCCTGATGGGAGGATTGTTACAGGTAATTTATCAACTCATCAGTACATAGGGATCTGGCAAGTTAGACATTGGGTAAATAATCTCTATTTTCCTTTACAGACCACCATCAGTGTTGTTGGTTCTCTTAGTGGACCTCTACTTGGCCTCTTCTCTTTAGGCATCCTGTTTCCCTCTGCTAATTCCAAAGTGAGTTTGAGAACTGCCTTAAATTTACAGCTGTTTGGCGTATGACCCAAATAATATGTGTCAAAAAACACTAAAGTCTTTAAAATCATAAAAAAATGGAAAACAAAATCTGACACTGATGCTTGATTAAACAGAATAATGAATATACAGAAGCACACGGATTAGCGCTTGATCTTTCTTTGAGGAACGAGACAAGTTTTGTAGGTGATCCTTGCTGCTAGTGAGAGGCACTCACATAAGAAAGCATATGGAAGAATTTTATAACTTACTATAATTTCCTGTTATTATAATTACATTTCTTTTTCTTTTTGGTGTTTTTAGTCCATTGCTGAGACAATTTAACTGTTTAAACTTAACTAAAACATGACAGTACATACTGTTACTGGAAAATAATCAATGACAAAGTGGTGTGATGAGGCCTGTCTAAGTGTTTCATACCTCTTATATTTCAACAACTTGACAAAGATTACAAATTATGCGCAAACTATATATGAACAGAGTAAAATTTACTTAAGATTTTTTTTTGTAGCTTACACTACTCAGAACCGTGTTGTTAGCATTGCAGTGGGATAATATCATATGAATTGTAGGGAGGTTTGGCTGGACTGGTCACTGGGTTAGCTGTGTCACTTTGGATTTGTGTTGGAGCCCAGATCTACCAGCCCTCACCAGAGAATACCAGATCTCTTCCTCTACAGACATACGGCTGCAACATGACCACAGATAAAAATGCCTTGATGAACTGGACTAACTACTCAACACAGGCAAGCTATGTCACTTCAGCTGAGCAGGACAAAGCTGTGGACAGGTGTGAAGGTTTTCTTTCTTTCTTTTTTTTTTTACATAATGATTTGGTGTAATTATGCACTTATACTATTGTTCCAAGTTAGGGTTGTTTGCTTTTATGGATTGTATTATTCACAGTTTGCCTTACTGCTGTAAAACAATTGTGTAGTGTTACAACTGAGCCAGCTCTGCTGTTTCTCTGTATTTGTCTGCAATTGTGGCATTATTTTAGCCCTTGGTATTCATCTTCTCAGTGGATAAATATATGACAACCCTGTAAATAGAAAGCAACTTCCAGTTAAGTTCATATCTTGCTTCTACAGGCCTCTGCTGGCTGATTACTGGTACTCACTGTCTTACATGTATTTCTGCCCTATTGGGACTTTAGTTTGCATAGTGATTGGGCAGATTGTGAGTTTGTTCTCAGGTAAGATTTGTTAAATTCTATATGAGAATTGAGTATAGACCTGTGCTGTGTATAACCTTTTGGCAAATTTGATTAATAGGGGGCAGAACATTAAAACTAGAATCAGGCCTAACATTAACAAAGGAGGATTTAACCTGCTACAGAATCTACAAAATGCTAAAGGGAAAGGCAAGTATAAGATGTAATTTATTATTATTATTACTATTATTATTTCTGTGTGACAGTTTTGGTTCTTTTGATTTGTTTTTAGGCCACAGGAAATGCAGGCAGACTTGACCTGGTTATGGAGAATGAGAAATCTGGCAAAACTAACCTTGCATATAGTGATGTGGAGCTGAATATCACAAAAATTCAGACGTCCAAAACTCTTGCATAGGACATTTTTGTTGCCTTTGCATTTCTTTTTTCAAGACTTTTGTCAGATTAACTTATCCATAGCTTCTGTTTCCGGTATGGTGTGTTCCTGTCACAAGTCTTGACCATGTCCTAGTTGTCCTACTACTTTTCCTATCATTTCATCAAACTTTGACACCTGCACTTATTGCCCATATTTATGAAGAAGTGTTTTTTTTTTTAATGTGTCGCATGTTCTCATTGTCGAGCTTGTTTATAATTAAATGCTTTGGATCTTAAGTAGCTTTATCTAACTTAAAACTTTTTAATAAAATTAAACTTTCTTTTATATTAAAACATAAATAAAATCATATATATATATGGGGGTGACCTTGGGATAAAGGTGCTTGGACGTCCACTCCTGGGAAGATTGACAGCTGTCTTGAATGGTTCCACTTGTGAATAATCTTTCTTGTTTTAGAATGTTGAACTCCAAATTGTATAATCCTTTCCATATTGATGTGCAGAAGCAATTACTCTCCAAGACTATTGCTTATGTCTTGCCACTTGGCATTGTGTTAACACATACCTGAATGGTCCAGACCAGCAAACTGCCAAAACTTCAGCTTTTATAAAGAGCTGCACACCTGCTGGTGATTAATTAATCAAGGGCCGGTGATTAGCAGCACCTGGTTGCAACATACCCTCTTAAATCCTGTGGAAGCAGTTTTTTTTATGGTATCATTTTTGTTAAATAAATAATGGCACAGTGAAAAAAGTTGTATGTTGTGTTTGTCTGCATTTGCCAAATACTAAGACCAGCTCTGATCAGATGATTTATATTATGTTTTTCCACAAAACACTTAGAATTAAAAGAGGGGGACTAACTTTCGGACAAGACTGTACATGTTGGAAAAACTAAAGAATTCCCAGCTGTCCTCTGTAACAGTTTACTGCAGAAGAAAAATGTTTATTTGCTGCATGACTGCCAAATGCAGTAGGGTATGCTAGAAAGTGTGCACATTCAAGAGGCTTGATTAACATCACCTCATCAACCACAACCTGTGAAATGTTGTTGCTGTTCTTTCCCATCAAGATCACCACCATTCAAGATCTTTCGATCTCATTCTTTTTGAGGCTTGGGCCCAGCAAAAGCATTTTAAAAGTTGGTTGATAATTTAACCTTATTTCCCCTCTTATCTGTTCCAACCACTTAGAATTCAGCATCACCAGTATACTCATCACCGGCCTGATCATCTGTCATCACCTACACCTGTTTCTCACTGGTTTATGACTTCAGCTACATGTTTTTTTACGCTTGAATGATTGAAAGGATCCTTCTGAAACTGGTTAGGTACAGAGAATGTACTAAAAACGAGAGCCAAAACTCTCTAAAAAGTCTTTCAGGAAGCTCTTTTCGAGTATAATATGAAGGAATTAGGGGCAGCTAAACACTTTTGCACCGTACTATAAAAAAAATAAAAAATAAAAAAAATGACTACTGTAAGCCAACAGCTCTAAGCCTTTAGTAAACATTGTTCATCACTCTCCCCACAAACTTGCTATTTTGCAAAACCATATTATAAATAAATAAATAGATAAATAAACAACACTAATATTTTAATTTATTGTAGTATTTACTTTTATCCACCATCACATATAAAATAGTTATTTACAAAATCATTGGCAATTGAGAATAGCCTCTCAAATTAGGATAGTGTCTTCTCTGATAGAGATACGGTGCTGTGGTCCTTGGTACAGCACTCAGTCCTAGCAGTGGCAGGCTGGGCATTCTGATTTGCACAATGGATACACACACTGCTGCAACACCACTGTAATAATCATCTTAAAATGTAAAAACCGAGTAAGTCTGAAATAGCTTTTGCATCTCCAAATGCTTCTTGACAGCACAAAAGAAAAACATCTTACTAATGTTTATAAATGCTTCATCCACAATATACAGTAGCATGTGACCAATAGTAGAGACTCAATGGCATCACTGTTCTGGTTCGTAATAGCGCTTCTTCATGGCTCTGTATTTTCTGAGGAAATAAAGTGCCTCCAGTTCCTTTATCACAAATTCCCCTCGATCAATAAGCTTTCGAATCTTCTCAGGGTCTGTGACATCTTTGTTCTTCAGAAAAGCTGATTTTAGGCGCTCCCTGAAGAAAACTGTGCCTTTTGGGTATTCCTTTCCAAGATAGAGAAGCTTTTAAACAAACAAAGAAAAGCATAACAAATCTGTTAAAGCCATGTGATTTATACAGTATTGTAACTGCAGATTCCAATACTGAAGTGAATATAAAGTTACACAGATATTCCTTATGCATGATGATAAACTGGATACGATTCATAAAAGCAGAGATTTTCTCACATTTTTGTACAATCTGATAACTTCTCCTCTAAGTGGATTGCTCATTTTTCCTTTTTTCTCCAAAGCATTAATTGACCTATAATAGAAAACACAAAATGAACACAAACAGTGGTTATGAAGTGGCACTCGTAACACAAATTTTTATATTGTTACGGATTCCATCACAAAACTGCATTCTATCATACCGATTGTCTGGTGACCCAGGAAAAGTTGTCATTACTGTCTGTAATCTGACTAAGATATGAGGGAATTAAGGATTTAAAGATGAAGCTTAGACAGATCCACTGGGAAGAAGCCATTAATAAATGCAGCAGTACATGCATTGTCTGCTTATTAATTGTCTCTGCTTTTCTTAGTTAACCTGAAGAGATGATGATTCGGATAGTGTTTAAATTCCATTGACTTGGTTGCTGTGATATTTTTATAGGCATTCCTACACATCACCATAATTATGTCCATGCAATAATAATAATAATAATAATAATAATAATAATAATGTCAGGTTTCTGTTAAGCAAGGTGCAGGACTACATCTCCTATCATTTCACCACCAGACCACAACACAAATGTCACATGATCACCTTAAACATAATCCACACTTTTCATGTAAAAACTAGTTTAGGTTTTTAAAAAATATTTAGGTTACAAAATATCCAGCACTCCTTGTTTGGTCTTTTATTGACATAGTACTTGTATCATGTCATGTATTCTATCATGACCACCCAGTAAGTAGTTAGTCAAATTAAGTTGTTGTGACAGAAACAGGTATATATATATGAGAGGCGTTCAAGTCAAACCAGGACTCGTGGAGACATTTCTTCTGAATGAAGGTAGATTGAAATGTACAGAAGACTTCATTCGCAGTATAGTGATATGAACCAGCCGAGGGAAAACATTTGAATGTTTTTCTTCTTTATCTTTCAGTTGTTCTCTTTCAGGAGTCTCTACAACAAATCATCTGCCTCCAACAAACTATACCTACTCTCACACCAACTAACTTCATGTCCTCTCTCACTGCATCCATAAATCTCCTCTTTGGTCTTCCTGTAGACCTCATGCCTGGCAATTCCAACCTCAGCATCCTTCTACCGATTTATTCATAATCTCTCCTCTGAACATTTCCAAACCACCTCAATCTGGCCTCTCTGACGTTATCTCCAAAACATCTAACTTGGGTTGTCATCCAAGAACATTGAATGTGAACGTTGCAACATTTTTAAAGAAGGCTGTGCATCTGGCCTCGGTACGATCCCTGTCATGGTGGCCTACGAGCCTAGAGCCGTCATTTTCGTGAACATTCAGTGAATGGATGCTTGATCCTTGAAAAT
The DNA here is from genome assembly GCA_030014305.1 of Clarias laeviceps. Lineage (NCBI taxonomy): Eukaryota > Metazoa > Chordata > Actinopteri > Siluriformes > Clariidae > Clarias > Clarias laeviceps. The sequence continues at coordinate 11,758,414 of JAQMYJ010000004.1, forward strand.
TGACAGATCACTTATCACCAACTTGCGCTTCTGTCTGTGAGAAATGTACACACAATCATTCACCAAGACCTCTTGCAGTTACCGCCACATCCCCATACACTCCTGACCTCGCTGCAAGCCATTTCCACATGTTTTGGCTATTAAAGGAGGCCAGCGTTTCAGATGTGAAACAAGCAGTCTGAATATACTGAAGCTAAAGCAAAACTTTATACCTTGGTGGTATCCAAGCACTAGTGAAAAATTGGGGTAAGTGCATTAGTTTAGCTGGGAATTATTTAAAGAGATAAAGGTAGTTTTTACTCTTGTAACTGTGTTCTGTTATTCTAAACAAACAAAAGTCCCTTGAACATCCTTTTTACTTGAACGTCAATAATATTTATCAGATGCTTAAGAGGGAAGGATTAGACAAGAAAAATCTGCCATTTTGTAAAAACGAATTAATTTACCTAGTTAGCAATCTATACATGTAGAATCAAAAATTTTGATAATTCAAAATGTTACACGTTTCTTTTCTATGTTTCGTTTTTTTAAACCTATTTGTAATATTTGGTATTTCATTTATTTGCATCTATTTACCACATAATACAATTGTAAATAGTACTACCTTGTATAACATTTAGCAGTAGTTTAGTAGTTTGCCGTTTTTTCAGTATAGTATGATTGTCGCAAACTTCTATGCAATAAAACATTAAACTACGGCAAGCAGGAGGCACAGACGCAACACAAAAAGCAAAGGCAAAACAAAATAACTGGAACGAAGCTGAACGTTAATCAAATTACAAACATGTTCGTCGTATCACTAAAGAAGCAAAACTAATATGATTAAAAAATATATATGATTTTAGATGAAGATGAGGTATTTAACAATCAGTGCTGCTTCTTCTCATGCATGGTGCCTTCTCACGGCCTGCCATGAACCGCTTATTGCTGCCATGATCTTTGTTTCACCTAAATGTAATAGCACCGGAAAACATTTGTCTTGTTTAAAACCTCGCATATTTCCAAAGCTTTTCAAAGACTCACCGTCATTTCAGGTTCAGATCAGAAGGTTACTGTGGTGAGGTCGCTTGCGTTCAACTAGTGACGTGAACGATGAGGGCGGTCCACCGCTGATATTCTTCAATATAAAAGCTCTGAAACTACAATCTGGTTTATTTACTGTTTGTTATACAGACTAGGCTGGATGGGATAAATAGTAGCTTTTAAAAACTGATATAGATTTTAGTAAATAGAGTCTATGCATACTGTATGACATGTATAAGAGATTTTTTCAAGAAGAAATAATTTGAATGCTGAAAACAGCTGTTAAACTTTACATTGTTTTAGGAATTTAGTAATTTTCCTTTAAGCCATTACTTTGAAATGCTTAAAACGTGCGGTTTTATGGAAATGCCGGGGATTGAACCCGGGACCTCATACATGCGCTCTACCACTCAGCTACATCCCCACAGGTCAGAACGAGCAGGACATTTCCGATCACCTCCGGAAAAACACCCAACATTTTTTTCAGAGGCGTTAATACAAAATTCCATTCTCAAGCCAGTAAATTGCTGTTTTGCTAAACCTTAGACAATATTCACCTACTGAGACACAATTTTAATAAAATCAAATCAGTTTATTACTGTGATCATTATATTTTACAAATCAATTTACACACCAGAACATCGAACAAGACCCTGAAGGATCCAAGTACCCCTGTCTGCAGCCTGCAGATCTTCTCGAAGGATCTGCTTAATAGAGATTTAAAGAATTACCTCTAGGGGGAGCTCATCCCTCAAGAGAACCGAATACGGAATGTGACCAATAGTAGAGACACGGTGACGTTGCTGTTCCCGTTCGTGATAGTATATGGCGCTTAGAATTTCCCTGAAGGAAAGTTGAGTGCCCAGGGGAAACAAAGCAAGCACTGGGGAAAGATGCATCCACCCACTGGCGGCCTGTGGGGTTGTGAGGCCCTAGGTGAGATCATGAAAACTGGGCTCACTGGTGTAATAGTGTATGTCATTTCAGCATCTGCAATTAAGATTGTGTATAAAAAGTTTTTTTTTTTCTTGAATTAAATGCTAAAAGGAATCTCAGAAATAAACACATTTGTTTTTCTTAACCTATCTATGTACAATATTTAATTCTAAAAATAATTGTCATATTATAATATCACACACCTATACACACAAATCGTCTGTATGAGAAAACTGTTCCACAATAAAATTGTGACTGCAACAGTGATGAGAAACAGATTATGCTCTGTTAAGACATGGGCTCTCTGTCTCAGAATCTGATTTATATTTCAGTAGACGTTTTTTTGTTTTGTTTTGTTTAAATGATGGACTAGTTGCCATCCTGAGCTGCTAACAGTACAGTTAAATCTCCCACCGCTGCCAGCTAGTGTCCAGGTAAATTAGCAACAACAAAAAACAACAACCGTGCATGCAAAGACAACGTTGTGAGAGGCAATACACAAATCAGTTAAATCCATATTACCATAAAGATTAAAATATCTGGAAGTTTTTGACAGCACTTTTTCTGTCATGCAACTGCCTGAGGCAGTGTTTCCGTTAGTGTGTGTGTGTGTGTGTGTGTGTGTGTATGAGAAAGTCGTCACGTGCAGATTAATTTGTTTTATTTTTACTAATAAGCAATGAAACATTAATAAATAATAATAAGGGCATATATAAAACAGGACATTTTGTAATCAAACATGAGCAATGGGAAGAGATACAGAGGAACCTCGGATGGCGAGTAACCCGGTTTGCGAGTGTTCCGCAAGACGAGCTAATTTTTTAAATAAATTTTGACTTGAAAAATGACCACCGTGTACCTTTATGAGTACCGAGTATCATGTAGCACACATGCACTTCTTGTTTTGATGTCGAGCGTCACGTGATCACAATGGTTTTTCTCTATCTTGCGCTGCGGATCCATTTTCTCTCTTTCTGTGTGTCGGCCTGATTTCGTTATGTGTGTGCGCGTCATTGGAGAGGGTGCCCCATCCCCCCCTCCTCTCACCTTCACAAACTCCCCTCCTCCTCTCGCCTTCATACACACACCTCTCCTCCTCTCGCCTTCACACACTCTAACAGAGACACTGCTCTGTCGCAATTTTTTTCGAAGGTAAAGTTAATTTGTTTTATTTTTACTTTACAGCAGTGAGCACGCTTCTGGAACGAATTATGCTTGCAATCCAAGCTTCCACTGTATAGTGGAATCTTTGTATACGAATACAATGATTATTATGGCAGTCCAGTTCTCCCAGTAGGAGGTGTTATGCAAATTAGTATGGGTGAGACTACCTCTAGAGGGAGTTCAACCATCACGGGGCCCAGAAGATGGCATGTGACCAATAGTAGAGATAGGATGGCATCGTCAGGATTTGCTGATTCAACTTCCCTTTGCTACAGTCTAATGCAGCAGCTCAGTCCAGTGGTAGAGTGCATGCTTTGCATGTATGAGGCCCCGGATTCAATCCCCGGCATCTCCAAGAGGATTCTTTATAAGCTCTTCACTGCACGACACACTCCGTATAGTTCTCAACGTGATGGGTCAAGTTTGCAGTTAACAAATGCAGCGTGCATTCTCTCCTTGAAGATGACGAAAACCGTGCATTGCGGTTGTATGTGCTCTTGTCTATTATCACAGAAATCTAAGACTCCCCAATATCCTTCACCAAGGCTTTAATCATACATGGGGAAATCACATTGCGAGTAAGGGCTGTACATTTGGTACGATCAATACTCAT
>JAQMYJ010000004.1:11769165-11792005 GCA_030014305.1 Clarias laeviceps
ATATGTGAGGCAACCCACATCATTACTAATGATAAGGAAAAATGGCCAGGATCTGTGCATGATGCCAGAATTTTCCATGGGTCATCATTATGCCAGACATTTCAGCAGGGTATGGTTTGCTTAATACAATTTTTTTCTCTTTTTTTCTTTTCTTTTTCTATATTTGTATTGCTCGCTTGAATCATTACAGGACAGTACAATGGTTACTTGCTAAGGGACAGAATAACCTATCTTCTAGGTAGGAAGCACACCATTGCCATGCCATGCTATAGATTTCAAAGCTTGTAAGAATAAACAAGAGAATTTTGTGGTTCCCTGTGTCAAATGCAACTGAGAGGTATAGGAGGATGAGGACAGATGGCAGTTTAGCAGCATGGAGCTTCTTAGTAACAGACTCATTCACACGATGGAGCGTCTCAGTAACAGACTCATTCACATGGCCAATTTGGGAAACTCCAATTAGCCTGATCTGCATGTTTTTTGAAGGAAAGCACAGGGGGAGAATATTCGAACTTCATGCATATAGAGGCAGCAATCTAACCCGAACCCTGGAGGTGCAAGGCAACAGTGCTAACCACTAAGCCACCATGCTGCCTATGCCAAATAGTATTTAACTTTAAATACCAAATAAAATTCAGGGATGATCGGGTGGGATACGCGAGTGATGACGTAATCGCGATGATTCGTGCATTCAACTTCACTGCGCTCATCGTGGGGATGTAGCTCAGTGGTAGATCGCATGCTTTGCATGTATGATGCCCCGTTGTCAATCCCCGGCATCTCCAAAGACATGTTTTAATTCTCTGGAGAAAAACTAATCAGAAAACGTAATGATTCCAATGGAAAAGATCATATGCAGGCCACAGAAAAAACTTGTCAAATTACTGGACTGTCAAACTCGGTCTTCAAATAAAAGATTTGTGCTTAAATAAACAGCTTTCAGATTACACATGAAAATCTAAAAAGTACAAATCTACAATGAGTAGTCTCAAAAGAAACATTAAATAACCAGCAATAAGTCTAGGCCAAAATTCTAATTATTAAAATAAACGGAAAATCCGAAACCAACGTCTTTTACTTTGAAATAGAAAATAGTGTTTCCGGGAAGTTGATGGAAATGTGGCTTGGGTTCCAAAACAGCTATTTCCCCTTCTATATAAGTTTCCTACTAAGGTTATGATATACTCGCTCCTACAGTCTATCTAGTGCACTACATGAGTAATAGAGAGCTATTTGAGATTGTTCCAGGATCTCATGCCGCATAATTTGGCGCCTGGACAATGTAGGCTGAGTTTGAGTTTTAAAGCATTTTTTCTGGTAGCTTTATGTAAATTAAGTTGTAATTTTCTAAAGTGTACTTATCGCCCCGAAACATTAGAGGCTTTTCTTTAATGCTTATTTAAAAATATATATTATTACAGCTCTACAGTTAGCACGGGGTAGTTAGCCGCTACTGGGCTCCATGCTAAAGAAGGTAAGTTATGCACAAATGATCACTTCCTGACACTTTACCGCCGGTTTGTCCAGACACCTCGCAAAGCTGCATGTAAGTACAGAAAGAGAAGGTGTGCTTCAGGGTTTCGTGCCAGCTGTAATGTTCTGTAAGAAGTCTCCAAGTTACTTAGCCACATTGCTTTTTAAGTTGCATGCAGAGAGACACTCCGTGTTAATGTGTGTCTCAGTCGTGTGTCTTGTCAGGCAACATGGACTATGAGCAGGGCTGCAAACTCTCCTCAGGGAAAAGTGAGTTTATTAAGTCGTTTCTTAAAAGCCTTTCGATGTCGCCAGGTGGCATCATAAACTCCCTTACATATTAAGTTTCATAACATCAAAACTTTTGAACAATGATCAGCCATAACACTAACACGACCACCAGGTGAACTGGACAACATTAAGCACCAACCATACACAAGGAAACTGGTGTCAGGTTCATGGACACTCAAGGCTCCCTCATGCCCACAGGGACCAAATGCCAACTCGTCTGGTCTGATCCCACAGAAAAGCCAGTGCAGCTCAAATAGCTGAATGATGCCTACAATAGAAAGACACCCGGACATCCAGTGCACCACAGCTTGCCACGCACGGGGTCCAGTAGGCAAAGAGTCCAGGACCACTAATCCAACCTCCCCTGATCCAAATATGAACAAGCAGCCATAGTCAAACAAGTCCAATCTGTAGTTCACTCGCCCCATAACCCACTGCACCCAAAGGATTCACTGCCAACACCCTGGTGCCACATACCACAGCACATTCTCAAGAGGCCCTGCGGAGACACACCCAGAGGGGCCCGAGCTGGAGAAAACAAAACTAGGTGCTTTTGATGTTATGGCTGGTCAATGCACCTGTGTGTCTGGTACTGTGCAAAATTATTGGATAAGACGTCCAAGAACTTTTATTAGTGCTTCCATGAACTTTTTGCAGAATTTTAGAAAATTACAGCATACTCCAAAAGTCAGTGCATAAGGAACATGAATGCTGTGCAGCAAGATCATTCTTGAAAACATCCTTTCCATGTTTTTGTAAACACATAGACTCATCTCTCCCACATACAATGAACTTTTATTAACACATCAGACGTTATGTAAACAATTGGGTAATTGTAATAATTTCTCCTATGTGTAGTCAAACCAATTGTTTAAATATTTACAACTGTTAAAACACAGAATGAAAGTACTGTTAGTGTGTATTTGGAAAGATAGAGACAAAGACACAATGTTTTTGACACAATAAATTATTTGAAGGAATTGCTGAAGAGAAAATGTGTGCGCGCGAGAGACCGTAGTGATTAGTCATTGGTAAAAGTCTCCTGCACGTCTTTCACAATGGTGGTGAGTCTAGAGAACTGACTTTCAGCTCGTTTTTGATGTGTATCAGCCCAAAAGTCATATTGAATGCAGCATAGTTGCTTGGGTCTGCTCAGAATGTCAGTAGATTTGTATTAATTTATATTTTTAAATAAAATCTTTTGTCGGTCACAAAGCTGCAAAAACTGAGATGTGAAACCCTTTAATTTTTATCAGATTTTTTTTCCTACTTGCAGAAAGAACACAACTAATGCAGGCAATGACACCGCAAAAAGAAGGCACAACCTCCCTTATTGACAAGACCATAAGGATGAGGAGAGAGGAACAGGAACGTCAGGTTCTCCTGGCCTGGGCAGTACTCAACTTCTCTCTGGCTGGAATGATTTACACAGAAATGTGAGGGATTCTGCAAATATCTTTAATATGCATGATGCATAATATATTTTTGCACACTGGCACATTAACCAGAATTAATGTGTGTTGCAGGTCAGGAAAGCTTCTAAGTAGATACTATAACATAACTTACTGGCCAATCTGGTACATCGGTAAGTATGAATTCCCGAGTGGGGGGTTACATTGTAATAGAATTTGATGGATAGATATTTTGTTTCTCAAGAAAATTCCAGAAGTGACCTTCATTGCAGAACAAATATTATCACAGTCTGTTGTAGGATTCAATAATCCAAAAATTTAATTATATACTGTAAATGTTCAAATGCTAATGGAGTGTTAGGTTTTTTTTTTTTTTTTTTCTGTATTTAAGTTTTTTTTTCTAAGTGTTGATTTTTTTTTTTTTTTTTTTTTTTTTTTTACTAACAGAGCTAGCACTGGCCTCTCTGTTCAGCCTGAATGCTGTCTTTGATTTTTGGAAGTACTTTAAGTACACTATGGCACCTTCAAGCATCGCCCTTTCTCCCAAGCAACATCGACTTCTCGGCCTCCACAACACTGGTGATTATGGATAACTGTCACGCAGATATATTTGCTGATATGTACTTTACATTTCTTATGTGACCCCTGTTCCAGTTAAAACCTGTTCCCTTCCAGTACACAACCCCAAATGACCTTCAGTTCACTGTATGTACTGACTACATCAGGGTTGACATTGGCGCTGTAGAGATAATGTAGTAGTAGTAAGTAACATAGAAAAAATACGTTCAAGGGTAAGGTGCATAAAAAGTAGAGCATGCCCTTAAAAGATTGGAGGATTTTGAAGCCCTTCAAGTACAGCGGCATGTGCAATGTGTGTGTTATTTTAAAGCTCTTTAAAATAACTGTATATGATTGGAAATACTGAATGTCAGCGGTTTACTTGCACATCTTTGACATCTGTAAAACCAGATTGACAAACACCTGAAATCCATGTTTTATTGGTCAGACTAAGTTTCACCTAGAGAAATCCAACTTAAGCATTGAAAAAGGTCAAAGATTTTTGCCATTTAGAATGTTAAGTCTTTTCTGCTTTTTAAACTGTGCATGTCATGTTTGCAGGTATTCAGGCATCTCCACCCCAAAAGCCAGAGAAGAAAGAGTCTCCGGTGGCTTCCCAGTCATCTCCTCTGCAGGGACAGAACGTGCTCAGTTTCAGCCCGGCCCGGCCCCCCAGCACCAGTCCAAAGTTCTCCCCCAGCTGTGTGTCTACATACAGCCCACCTCTGAGCAGCCCCTCTTCACCAGGCAGTGGCAGAAACTTTACCCCTTCTGTAGCATATGGCAAGGTCTCTCTACATGCAGCACTGGAAACGCATTGTTTTTTATCTGGCCGTATAAGATCATATACAGGCACACCTTGATAAAGCCAGAGCTTCTGTTCGCTAAAATCTCTAATATGACACATTTTCTATCTCTTGGTGAGATGACATATAGGACTCTGTTTATAAAAATTTATTTCACTTAAATTTTGTGTTTACTTTGTTATAATGGGTAGGATTTTAAATGTAGTATGTCAATATCTTTTGCATCTGTAGCAGCCCAGTTTTCCCTTGGAGTTTACATGCATGTGTCTTTCTATTTAAGGTGAAACAATATTGCTAAAACATTGGGACACCCGAGTGTCGATCATCTTATTTTAAAACCACGGAGGTTAATAATGAGCTGTTCCTTTTTTCCTCCTGTAACAGCCTCAACTTTTCTCAGAAGGCTTTCCAGTAAAAGTTTTGTGAAATGTAGAGATTTGTTCATCCCAATGGTGTTTAGTGCAGTTGACGTGGGCTTCCTGTGCAGGCCACTTGAGTTCTTTCACATGAACCTGTGCACAGGGGCATTGTCATTAGGAATAGAAAATCACCACGGACCACCCGATATGATGATATCACACTAATTGGGTGTAGATTCGATTTGTATTACGATTCTGTAAGTCTCAATTTTATAAATATCTCAATTCAATATTATTATTTTATAAGACTTAAATTCTAAACAAATTTAGCAAATAATATGCTCCTACCACATGGGACGCTGCTGTGCTGCTTGTCAACGTGTTCATAGTTTCATTAAATTTTGGAGTGAGTGTGGCGATTGCCACACAAAAGAATCGTGATACGTAACAAACTTTAAAAAAAAAAAAAAAAAAAATTTTTTTATTTTTTTTGCCCATCTCTAATTGTCATCCTGGAACTCGTTTGCCCATGTCATCTTAAGTGCGGGAGAGGAAAATCATACTCCTACAGCATGCAAAGACAATTTTTTATTTCCAAATTTGTAGCAACAGTTGGGGGGAAAAAACACATATGGGTGTGATGTTCAGGTGTTCACATACTTTTGGCAATATAGGTCCTTAAAGTTTGATTATTAAACTTCCTTTGTATTGTGTGCTAAGAAAACTAAGGAATGAAACAGTTGCTGTAATAGGAAAATATATTCAATGTTGTTCTTAGTACAGGTAGTACTTACAGTTTTAATGAGAAAAAAAAGTCATAGATTTTTTTTTTTTTTTTTTTTTAAACAATTTGTAGTTTCACTTGAACTTGACTTGACTTGACTTTCACTTAATGTTATGGAATATCTGCAAAACAAGTTAAGCCTTGTTATTTTAAAACCTCTGAATGGTTCTGTCCACTTTCTGACCCGTTTCTATTTGATAATGTTTTCATGATGAATGTTTTTAGAGTGTATTGAAAATGTTGCAATGTATTTCTTTAGGTACTGAACTACAGTCCATCCACCAGCTCCTCTTCTTACCCCAGCAGCCTGGGTCCAGCAGAAGGCACCAGCCTAAGAACACGCTATCGCACTTCACCTTCTGTCTTTAGCTCTCCCGGAGGGAAGGAGGATTACATGGATGACCTTAAGTCTTTAGAGAAATTTCTCCGCTCTGAGGAAGAGAGAAACCATCGCAGCCACCTGGGTAAAGTATCCAGAGTGTCTTTTTATAACAGATATGTAAAATTATAATCTAATATTGGGTCAGGTGTAGCTCAGTGGTTAAGGCATTGGACTAGTGTTCGGAAGGTTCCAGGTTCCATGACCATCAAGTTGCCACTGTTGGGCCCTTGAGCAAGGCCCTTAACCCTCAACTGCTCAGATGTTTAATGAGATAAAAAGGTTGCTCTAGATAAGAGCGTCTGCCAAATGTCTAAATGTAAATCTATTGGGGATTAACTTGAGGATGTGTTTGTCTCTTTATCAGGGAGTCCAGAGTCAACTTCTCCATCACACAGTCCAACCTTCTGGAACTACAACCGCTCTATGGGTGATTACGCTCAGAGCCTGAGGAAGTTCCAGTACCAACCGGCCTGTCGCTCACAGGCTCCCTCTGCCCACAAAGACGAAACTGAGCTGGGATCCAAACAAGCTGCTGAGGAGGTAACCTCTGTTTTTGTATTTATATTTATTTAAGTACAAAATTAACAAAATATTGCAAAAATACTATAATTAAATTCACATCGATTCATTAGAGATTCGGGCGGGGAATATCGATTCAGTGATGAATTGTGAGTCTTTTGTGTGACATTTCATGTATCACCACATTGAGTCAAATTTTCAAAAAATAAATTATAATTAAACTTGTATATGCTTGCATTTGAGATGCTAAAATGTTGCTGTTCCTCTACAATTCTATGGGTAATGTGTTCTAAACTGTACACACATTGCCAGAAAACACAGCATCCTGTATGGTCCATACAGGTTGCCATGTTTGATGGGAATTGTTAAAAAAAAAAATCTAATCGGGATAATTATGAAAATGTCATCCGTAAAGAATTACGATCAGAACAAATCGGCCACTGAGTATCATGATAATACAGTATCAGGGGACCTTTTTATTTTTATTTTTTTTTATATATTTTTTTTTTATACAGTATTTGTGGGACTTTTCGAATATTGAGAACTTGCAATGGGACTAAAACCTGATATGAGAGAAAAATCCCCCCTACCCCTGATGCACTATAAAATAAAAACGTTTTTTGTAGTTGATCATATGATTTTCAAATCCAGAAATTATTACAGTGGAACCTTGGATTACGATCATAATGCGTTCCGGAAGCGGCTCGTATTCCAAAACACTCGTAAACAAATTAAATTTTCCCATAAGAAATAATGGAAACTCAAATTATTTGTTCCACAGCCCAAAAAAATAAACACATAAAAATAATTAACAAAAAATATTAAGTATATTTGTGTGTATGTGTGTGAATCTAAAGTAAGCTCCCCTCTCCTCTTCTCGTCTTAAACAATTTACCCATCCTCCACTCTTTTCACACACACAATGGAAACACTGTTTTATCGGAAAAATAAACAAGAAATCTCTCTAATGACACTCGATTAAGCAACACACTAACGGAATCACTGCTGTAAAGTAAAAAATAAAACAAATTAACCTGCATTTTACCTTTGAAAAGAATCACGACAGAACAGTTTCTGTGTAGAGCAGAGAGAAAGAGTGTCTGTGATGGCGAAAGTAGGAGGGGTGCGTGCGTGCGTGCGTGGCGTCCAATGACGCGCGCGCACGCAGACACACAGAGCAGGCTAAGCTTTGAGCAGGGAGAGAAAATGGATTTTTAAACTCTCTAATGAGACTTGCTTTTGCTTTACATGCGCACTGTACACACACGCATACAGACACAAAATAAAATGTGTTTTACGCACATGTGGTCACAGTGTTATAGTAAACAGTACATGCGTGCACGGATGTTGATTATACCAGTAAGAGATGCTCACTAAGACCCAGCAGGGGAGACGATTACCCACAATTCCGCAGAGCAAGAGAGAGAGAAAAAAACATTGGCTCAGTTGTGATCACGTGACGCTCGGCATCAAAACAAGAAGCGCATTCGTGATGCATGATACTTGGTACTCGGGAAAACCATGTTTTCCAAGACAAAATTTATTAAAAATCTTTGCTCGTCTTGCGGAGCACTCACAAACCGCGTTACTCGCAATCCGAGGTTTCATTGTATATGGGGCTTAGTTAGTTAAATATCTGCGCAGCTCTATTGTATGCTTTACGGTAATCTCTGTGGTGTGTTTTTCAGTAAGCCAGGCCAGATTTGGTTTGTGGTGTTTGATTTTGTTTTATGTTGCTTAGGTCTGGGCACGGATCACAACCAGTCGTGTGGTTACTGACAGCATTGACAGCTGGACTGCGAAACTAAGAAACGTGAGTTGCCAGCTATTATTGCATGCTGTATTATGATAGAACAAGCAAAAAAAGGTTCTCTGAAAAAAGGATTCTCTGAAAAAAAGAATTTATGATAAACCAAATCAAGTCAGATGGCATTGTTCTTAGTTATGTTTTAATGGTGTATTATTTTTGTTGGAGGAGCTCATGTATCTCTCATACACAGTGGATAAACGACACCATCCTGGTTCATCTGGTTAAAGAAATAGATTCTATCAACAGTCAGCTCAGGAGAATGGGCTGCCCGGAGTTACAGATAGGAGGTATCTGCTCATGTGGCACTTATTTCTAGCACCTTGGATTATATATATATATATATATATATATATATATATATATATATAGAGATAAAAAATGTATGATTATTTTTTTTAATATTCATTTCACTAAGTCTTCTCACACTCAGAGGCCAGTATCGGCAATCTGAAACAGGCAGCTGTAGCCAAAGCCTCCGCCATTCCCACCCTTAACACTATAGTGCAGTACCTGGACATCACATCTAACCAGGAGTATCTGGTAGAAAGAATCAAGGGTAATTAATCTTTAGCCAAATTTCTGATAGTTTTTATTAGTTGCATGTGCATTGCTGAGTTACATGTGTCTGGCTAGTATTTTTTTATCGTAATTGTTATCTGCTCTAGAGCTGGCCCACAGTGGCTGCATGAGCTCCTTTCGCTGGAATGGTGGAGGGAACCTGAAGAACCGGAAATGGGACACAGACCTCCCGACTGATTCTGCTGTGAGTTTGACTCACCTGTTATTGATGAGCTCCATTTGGTGAACGCTTTTATCCCAAGCCAACTGTTGCCTGTTGGTTGCCAACTTGATGTTAAGAAAATGTGGGATGATGTTTGCAAACACATTTAGTAGTATTCAAAGCAGTGCTAGCAACATGAAATCATTTAAAACTTATTCTTATGTAACCTGGCAGTTACTCAGAAACTACTTCTGATATTTTTTTGGGGAAAAAAGCCAACCAGCACAGACTTTAACATTTCCTGTGTAAATTTTGTTTATGGGTGATCTATTCATATGGTTGTGAGCGAGTCATGTACCAAGTTACAGCATTAGCCCCAGACTTACAGTTAGCTAAGTTCTTATTGCTTGTTACAGCCAAATAAAACCTAGATATCTGGTTTGTCTTATGCTACAGTTGTATGCCCGGTGTAGTTCCCGCAAAAAAATGCATGTTCACCCCTGGTATTTGGAATGTGTCTTCAGTAACGACTTGTCATCAGATTTCCTCAACACAAATACATTTTATTAGATCAGTTTTCCTCTATGTTTATGCTTAGGCAGAACTGTCCTACAAATTATATTATCTGTTTGTACAGATTGTTTCAATGGACTGCTACCAAAGCTTGTTCGATTAAATTCTGGTTGAATGCCCAACAGTGTGTCTTTGAGATACATTTAACCCCGTTCAAACCTGTAATTAGGCCTGTCTATTTACAGTCTGATCACCAAGGACGGATGTTAATGCCAGTTGTGAACAGAGTAACAGAATAACTCTACTTAAATGGCTTTGACTTTGTATTTATCTTTGTTTTTTGACTTTCTCAAGGTCCTCATGAATATTCTGTGCACCTACCTGGACTCAAGACTTCCTCCTCACCCAAAGTACCCAGATGGGAAAACCTTCACATCTCAGCATTTCATTCAGTCTCCAAACAAACCAGGCAGAGCCATAAATTCTGTTAAACATATTTATTCATGTACAAATTTTGTTTTTCTCAACCCAGCTTTTTTTGTCCTTATTCATACAGATCTTTCCAACGAGAACCTCTTCTGCATTCACCAGAGCAGCATCAACCCACCTCACTATCAGCTTGTGTATCAAGGCCATGTCTACAGTCTGCCTAAGGTACAGTGTGTTCTCTTCTAGTACATTCTCTGTATGAGTTAAACTACGGCCATTACTTGTATACTAATTACCTTCGTTTCTGTGACTTGTGTGTGGTGTATTGTTTATAGGGCAGAAACAATTTGTTTCATACAATCCTCATGTTCCTGTACATTATCAAAACCAAGGAGTCTGGGATGCTAGGGTGAGTTTTACTATCAGCTTTTAGTACTACTTGAGTTCTTTTTGGTCCTAGGTAGGGCTGCACGATTCTTGCTAAATTTGAATCAAAATTTCTCCATGGGAATGGAGATCACAATTCTCTTTTTTTTTCCAACAAATCATATATTGCACTTAAGAAATATATTGCACTATTTTTTTTATTTCATGTGTTGTCACCTGTAAGAAAAAAAATTGCTTCATTTTAGAAACTATAAAGTGAAAAACTTAAAAGCTGCTGAATATCAGAAACAAGTCTTCAGAATATACCCACCTCCAGGTTCTGATTGGCTGGTATTGTCCCTCCTCTAGCCTCTGATTGGCTGAAATTAGGCAACCACAACTACTCCAACTCCCAAGTAAATTGACCCAGACTGTTTAAGTCTGCCTCCTTGTTACACGCTTCTCTCACATAAGTGAGAGTGGAATGCAGTAAATAAGAGATGAGGGACGTGATCGGGTTGTATGCTTGAACCATTTTCTATTCTCTTGCCTGATTCGTTAATTAATATTGTTTTACACTGGGTTTTTTGGGGTTTTTTTTTTTTATGATGTATGAAGGTAAATTGATCGGACATACTAACATACTGCACATATTCTATGTTATAAAGCCTCATGGTTATCTTTGTCTAACTTTATCTTTTTTTTCTTCTTGATGTTCAGAAAGTAGCCATTATAAACCCTCATGAGTTGTATAACTGAGTCATTCGCTAATCTCTTGTCTGATTGGTAAATTAATAGTATTTTGTTTTACACTGTGTGGGTGTGACCAATGAGTGTGACTGAGTGTGACTTATAAAATCTGAGATTGTTGTAAATAAGTGTACTTGTGAATGCAGCATGATCTGAATGCAAGGAAATGAGAATTGTCATTCAGAAATGAGATTGCATGTATGTACAGTATGAATTGTACAATGATATAATTTTTTTGATTAATCGTGCAGCCCTATTCCCTAGTTTGTTACTCTGAATACAAACATTTTAATCATTCACAAGAGCTTTTATACTTGAAAGTGGTATTCATGAAAACCCAGTTCAGTGTATATTTCCATATAAAGAGCCTCTCTAATATGATATATATATATTGGCCTTCAATTAACAAATTTTTTTTTATTCATATTGATGATGTGAACAAAAGCAATCCAAAACAGATCCAATATGCAGTAAAGTAGTATAATTAAGACTAGTCATTTATTGTGTGCCTGGGGTAGATTGCTAAGCTGCAGTATGAAACTTGCATGACTTCATTTCAATTTGGGGTATAAATTTTCAGTTATGTTTGAGCTATAGAAATATATTTGGACTAGTACTGAAAGACTGATAAATGAGGCCCAGTGTATTGATTTGTTAGCATGCGTTTGTTTGACGAAGAGGTAATTAATACAAGTCATAAGAACTGCATAGAATTGAAAAAGAGGGGAGAGGAGGTTTCACACCTCACGTATGTCTTTTTGTTTCCCCTACAGGAGAGTTAACCTGGGGCTCTCAGGGGTCAACATCCTTTGGATATTTGGAGAGTAATACTGTTATAGCCACGTTATAACTGACTAAAGACTTCACTCTGAAATGCTCACACAGTCTTATTGTAAATATAACAGCTGCATAGTTCTTTGGTCGGTAAAGCCAGACACTGATCTGTTCGGCTTTCTACACAAAATGTAAATGAAAAAAAATTGTTGTATTTTGTCATTGTACATAATCTGCATGTGTTATGGTTTTGATATAAAGCTGTAGAATTTTTCAGGATTGAATGTGTGAAATTGGAGTATTTTTATATCTGTCTAAGTTGTTTACTGGAGCTTTAGTGATGAGTCATTTTGTTATAGGATTAAACAGATGTTATCTTCTGTATTTTTCTCTACCATTCTGTACATGCTATCGTCCTCATTGTTAAAAAATATTATCTAGCTAACAGGACCCAAATGTCACTGGTTAGGAAGAGGTTTGTTGGAGTACATATATCTATATACAGAAATTAGGACTGATTGCAAGTCATGTTCTGCTGTGAGAAAACATTTCAGTACGAAACCCAAAATCATGTAAGATTTTTGTTATGATGTATACTGGCGTTGTGCTTTGATCGGTCTCCGTCATCACACTCGCACAACAGAAAGAAGCATTTACTCCCCAATGTGGGCCAATTAAGATTTGATCATTTTAACAGAGATTACCAGTACAGTAGCTGTAATTTCCCCTACAGGAAAGATTTACAGAGGGGGCAATTACTGTAATCGACCCTAAGATCAGTTGTTTTTTGAAATGATGCATGAAGTTAAATTGCTCTTTTGCATGACCTGACGTACTATCATACTGCACAGGCCATGTTATAAAGCCTTGTAGCTATTTATTGTTTCCCTTGCCATTTTTTTTTAAATGCTTGATGTTTAGCAAATAGCCAGTGTAAACACTCATATCATCTGCCAAAAAGACTTCTTTAATTAATTTCTTTGGCTTGTGTTTTGTTTGCCATTTTTATATGCAATAAATGAATTGAACGTTCTTTAAAAAAAAAAAAAAAGACTGTGGTGTTGATGTTGCAATTCTTTTCCCCATATACCATGTTTTACTTTCATGAAGGATTTTGTTCATATTGGATTCACTAATTATACTAATTTCAGTACAATTCGTAGTTTGCCCTGGTTTGGTTTTAGATAATTATCTTAAACATTGACCAGCTGAATTAATAATTTTTGTTGTTAATTCCTGTCCAATTTGGTTTACTAGGTAATTACCTGGGATTCAGTGTTGTAAGGTTAATGTTAAGATAAGCTAACCTTAATGTAGACATTTAAGAAATTCGGACACAGGGTGTTCAGTTCGAATTGACGATCTTGTCATAACTAGTTGAATGGAAAACAATTTAAACCACTTTTATCAGTAAGAAATGCTTGAAAAAGCATTGCTATCTCATAAGTGTGGGGTGCTGGTTTTTGTTCCTTAACTCAGGTATGTATGGATGTTCTGCACATGTTTTCTCTATCTTTAAGTGGATTACCTGAGTTCCCTTTTGTTTCCCCGCACCTTTATAAAAAAAAAAAAACATGCAGGTACATTCATCTTGCTGCTCTAAATCATCTCGATTTTCGATGAATTTGATTATGGAAAATTCATGTGAGAAAATAATTCCTTATGCTCTCAGAACCAGTTTTTCACTATTTGAAACGTGTCTGTGCCATAAGGGAAGAAAAATTCCATTGATGTGATACCCTGGTTATTCAGTACATTCAGGTCATCATCTGGCAACATTTTATTGGCACATTGACCTGACCAACTGAAGCAACCCCAGATCATAGCATGGGCTCAGAGGCTTGTATAGTGGGCACAATGCAGGATGGGCGATGCCTAGCAAACGGATCTTGTCACATTGTGTGTGAATGTGAAAATGCTGTTACTTTCACTATTATACATAGCTATGATTTATGCTCAGTTTTTTTTTCCATGCAACTTTACTAAGTAGTCTCCATGATATTTTTCTGACCATATTTGTTCCATGAAGTTGAACAGTTCATAACCCAATTTCAGTAACTTCAAATCTCCCCATTTGTTTTCCATACTTGATTAAATCTTTTGTTTTTGTTTTGTTTTTTTTGGGGGGGCGGGGGGCTGTGTATAATTATGACCCTAGTTCCCAGCTCTGCTATGGGTTACTACAACTACCACAATCCTTTGCGCTGTTTGGTTCGTCCCACTCTTTTCCGGTTGTGTGTCGTTCTCCTGGTTCGGTAAAGCAGCACTGGGGATTGCCGCGATGTCAGTTCAGGTTGTGGCAGCGAAAATGGCTGAAGTCGAGCTAAAAGACGTCTCCAAAAAGGAATTGCCCGTGGTTTCACCAGTGACACCTAACACAGATGAAAAAGGCTCGTTAAACAGCGAGGCTAATGTTACATTGACATCTCCCCAGCCGGAGCCCAGTGTCCGGAGCGACGCGAGTCCTCTGAGCCCGAACCCGGTCAAGATGCCTCAAGCGTCCGCGATGAAGCGACCGGACCCGCAACAAAACGGCGGCGAGGCGTTCGTGAACAGCGACGGCACCGTGGCCGAGGCTCCTCGCATGAAAAAGGTACCTGACTTATTTCGGCTGCGGGGAAATGGATCATGCGGCACAGAAATAGATAGCGCCGTTCACTTCAGCTCGTGCGCTTTTTTAGCCTGTTAGCTTTCTCATTGTGCGACGGGGGCTCGCGCGCACTCTGCTAACACACACGGTTTTTGCTTTTCCTGATATAAAATAAAATTTTGTCGAATAACTTATTTGTCTAAATGTATCAATGTCGTCGTAACATTCGAGTCAAACGTTTTTCTCCACACTTAACATGCTGTGAAATCTGTTGTGGCCACTGTAAGGAAAGTTAGCAAGGCAACACCGTTGCCCGGGTTTTGCTAATAACGTTTTTTTTGTCTTTCCATAAATATAAAATGCTAATACAGCAGTGTGTATAGTGTTACATTGACCCTCAAACGCAACGTCGAGGTCCGTGTATTAAGTCAGGACTGTTTACGTAACATTGGTACCGCAACCGCTTTTGACTGCAGGTTCAGCTAGCTGTGTTAGCTTAGCTCGCTAGCACGCTAGTCCGCAGTGCGCTGGGATTGCGCTGCTCTGGATGTTTAACCGCTCACTGAAGTGATGGAGGAAGAACAGGTAGCTCTAACACATTTGTTCCCCCCACGATGGTACTGGGTTCATCTCATAATGTCTCTAACCCGAGTGTCAACTACGCCTCAGCCATTTTTATATAATGATGGTTTAACTTTGTCACAAATGAAATGAGCCGAAACACTTGGGTCGGAGTTTTTCACACCACACCTGAAGCAGGGATCACCTCCGCGCTGTTTTATTATTGTGGTTTAACTGGAATCCATTAGGCCTTCTCTTATGTGGTGGTCGTCGCGGGTGACGTCATCGCCCCTGTGTGATTCTCACCCTGAGGTGGTTTTTGTGTAACGTAATAACACGTTTTAATCATGCATATAGAATACACCCTCCCCATCACAAACGCGTACATTACTGAACGTTTAGTTTTTTCCTATTAAATGCAGCCACATCACTGATTGCCCAGTAAGCCTACTTGAACATGGTTTAATTAAATTCCATGGTCCACTTAATTCCATGGTCTTTCCGTTTTTTTTTTTCTATATTGTAAAACAATGAGGCATCACAGTGGCATCATCATTATCACTGAGGTCTCGCACCTCCAGGGTCAAGGGTTCGATTTCCACCTCAGGTTTGTGTGCGTGGATTATGCATGGTCTACCTGTGCTTAGTGGGTCTCCTCCAGGTGCTCCGGTTTCCTCCCATAGTCCAAAGCATGCAGGTCACGTTAATTGTGGTTGAATTTAATGGCCCAAAATAAACTGATCAGCAGTGTGTGTGGAATCTATATGCATGATTAAAAAGTGTTATTACATTATACAAAACCATCTGAGGGTGTGAATCTTATGTGATTATATGTGACCACTGCATTATGGAAGTGCCTAATGGATTCCAGTTTAACCATAATAATGAAACAGCACGGAGGTTATCGCTGCTTCAGGTCTCCCAAATTCCCTGCGATGCCCTGTTATGGATTGGCACACTGTCCAAGGTCTAATCCTCGCTTTTTGCCCTTCCTGAGATAGGTTCCAGGCCCCAGGCCCACGCAACCCTGTACGAGATAAGCATTATAGAAGATAAATGAATGAAAATTTATGTAAAACAATGCTGAAGGCATCCAGGATTACTTGGCAGATTTCATATGTTATTTCAACATTTTGTGCCAGCAAAAGATTGTTTTAAAATGTTGAAAATAATCACTAAAAGAAAAAGACCTTTGAATTAGGTGTGTCCAAACTTTTGACTGGTTCTGTAAACATTCAGTAATAAGCAAACTAATTAACCATTTCATTCAGTAATAAGCAAACTAATTAACCAATTCATTGCTGTCCATGGGGTCTTTTCAGCATCATACTACCCGCTGTTAGAGCAAGGTCATCCAGATTGTTGTGTGTGCCTGCAGGAATGTTCACATTCTCCAACACTGGGCCTGATTTCTCAATCTTTCTCAAAAAGCTTACACAAACTGAGAGAATTATTTTGTTTTTTCTCTTTTATTTTTTATTTAATGATGTGCAGTAAGTATTTACTCCAAAGCCAAACTATGTTAACAAATACTAAAAGCAGTCAGGACATGCTGGTGATCTCTTGCTACATTGCACAATTACGATTCTTCTCAAATCAGATCTGTCTAGATTAACTATTTAAATTAATTTACAGGCACTAGTTTTTGCACTAATGCTTTTTCCCTCCACACAATAGTTTTCCTCTTGCCATGTCCTGATCATAATCAATGTCCTGTGGATTCATTGTGTTTTGTTTTGTTTGCCTATGTCGCTCAGAGTTGTGTATTTGCATTTTACGTCGCTGTGTGTTTTGTGCAATTGTATTATGTTTTGCACCATATTCCCGTGGAAAAACATTCCATTTCAGTGTATACTAGTTATATAATGGAATGGCCTGAAATCCACTTGACTTTGAAAATCCTTTTTTTTTTTTTCCTGCTTTGCCAACACAGGATGACAATATTGACAGTGATATTAGTGTTTTGAAAGAGGTACATGATCTCACTGATGTTGCCTAGCCACTTCTTACATGTATATCTGAGCTCGGGCAACATATAAATATATAAGAGATTCAAGTCTGTTGTGAAAGTCCTGAATAAAATCTGTCTCATATTAAGGAAGAATGTCAGATACAGTGGAACCTTGGATTACGAGCATAATTAGTTCCAGAAGCAGGCTCGTATTCCAAAACACTTGTAAACCTAATTGAACTTTCCCCTAAGAAATAATGGAAACTCAAATTATTTGTTCCCCAGCCCAAACAAATATATACGTAAAAATAATTAACAGAAAATGTTAAGTAAAAATAAAACAAATTACTCTGCACTTTACCTTTAAAAAAAGTAAAAATAAATCCTGACAGATAAGTGTTTCCGTTTGTGCGTGCAGGCGCTGTGTATGTATTTGTGTGTGCGAGTCTAAAGTAAGCTCCCCGTTCCCCCTTCTCGTCTGACACAGTTTACCCCTCTCTCCACTCTTTGTACACACATGCGTGCACACAATGGAAACACTGGTTTATCGGAAAAATAAACAAGAAATCTCTGACACTCGATTGAGCGACACACTAACAATCACTGCTATAAAATAAAACAAATTAACCTGCACTTTACCTTTGTTTCTGTGTAGAGCAAGTGTGCGCGTGTGTGTCTGTGAAGGCAAAAGTAGGATGGGTCTGATACAGAGAGTGAAAATGGATTTTTAACCTCTCTAATGAGACTTCCTTATAGACGCATATAGACACAAAATAAAATATGTTTTACGCACACACACGTGGTCAGTGTTATAGTAAACAGTACACGCATGCACGGATGTTTATTATATCAGTAAGTGACGCGCACTAAGACCCAGCAGGGAAGATGATTACCCACAGTTCCGCAGCGCAAGAGAGAGAACAGTTGGCTCAAGTTGTGAACTCGTAAACCATGACTTGTTAGTTTTCCAAGTCAAAATCCATAAATCTTTGCTCGTCTTGCGGAACGTTTGCAAACTGCGTTTCTCGCAATCTGAGGTTTCACTGTATATGAAACTTTAACTTGGTGTTCTTCCAAATTATGCTGCCTTTGTCAAAAGAAAAAATATATATATATGCCATGCCATAGCTTGAATTTTTTGCCCTACCCTACTAAACCTGCTAAAGGGTAAAGGTACTATAACAGCAAGTGGAGAATTTTTTTTATGCTTTATTATAATTTATTTTATTGGAGAATATCATATTTTGATAGACCCCATCAAATAATACTCCCAGAACATAATCAGCAAAGTTAATGAAACGGTTCCCAAGCTTGTTGGTCTTTGCATGTGCAGAACTGTTAAGTAGCCAACAAATTGATAACTAGCAAGCATGGATGAATTAGGGTGCTTTCTTCACAAAAGTTTTAGATTTTTGTGCACTTGAAACTAATAAACCTTTTATACTTGACAGTGTAATACTTTGCAGTAATGCTGTAATAAAATTGTAGTAAATCACAGATTACAGAAACTGAAGTCAGTCAACCAGGGTTCACATTAGCGAATCTCATACATACATTGATGCTAACCCAGAAGTTCCTTCCCAACCTAACAGGATTCCAATCAAACCCACATTTTCTTGTGTAAATGCTCATGTGAACAATTTATGAATCAATAAATTTGTATCCGGTTAAATAAATGAGGCTCATTGTGTAAAAGAGACCCAATCCTTAGCTTTCCGTGAAGGTACATGTTGGAATTTTTTTTTCCGCCTCTAGGGGGTTACGCTTCATCTCTTTGGTCTTTGTAAAGGAAATTGTTTTGCACAGCAACAGGTATTTGAGCTTTAAAAACAAAACAATATGATTTTTCCCTGTCATTTTATGCAAGTGCAGCTGAGTCATATCCGAGAAATCAGAGTGAGGGCAAACTTAAGGGCTGATCCTGCCATATGTTCCACATCTCTTTTCTTCACTCATAAGCTTAAAGTAGTCTAGGGTATATGGGGAATTGTCTTTCCTTCTTTCCTTTTTTTTTAAACTGTGTGTGTAAGTGAGATGTCATCAGCAATGAGAAGAGTAATTTACTGTTAGCTTGTTCTCTTTCGCTAGAGACAATACACAGACATGTTTCTGGGAGCGCTAAAAGAAAATGCTAATTTTGTGGGCCACCGCTGAAGGACTAATGTGAGTCTATTTCTAACATGAAAAAAGTATAAAGGTGGTACTGAGGCTAATGTTCACCCTGGGAAGAGTTTATTTTCATTATTCAAGCCATTACCTGTGCAGCTCGTCTGGGAGAATAAAACTCTGATAAGGTTACAAACAGAACTCCTCAACCATGAAACCATTATGACGGTTTCCAAAGATTTGTAGCTGGTACTTGATTGAAGGTTATATTGCATACAAGCCAACAGAATCGAGCTCCAGGAGAACTTTGATCTTTTGGTTGTATGTAATATGGTGATATTTTCCATAGCCAAGAATATTTTTATCTTTCTCTACTATAAAAAAAGTGGTTTTGGTAAAGTCCCAAATATTCTCATATGTACTCTTTTTCCATCAATGTGCAAAAATGGCTGTCTTTTGTGACTTGACTCATCACTAGCTGTTTTTAGGGGAAAAGCTGGCTTTGTTTTTTTTTTTTGTAAGCTGCATGTTCTGAGCTGTTCCGTGGGACAATGTCAGGGGGACTAGTGTGTTACATAGATGGATTTTCCTAATCCATTTCTGCCCATGTCCCCAAATCACAGATTGTGTCCCACTCCCCTCTCATTACTTAAAACCTTCCATAGAAGGACATTAGACATATTGTATGAGGGGAAAAACAGTGAGGTTCAACAGTCAAGAGATTCGCGTAATTTAATAGTGTTTTAATGCACATCCAACAATATGTTACTCCCACACGTCCCTGATTTGATGTTGTTTTTGAGAATATGCCTGTACTGTTATTTGCCGTTTCGTTGATCATCACCTTGTCATGGCCAAGGAGCTCATAATTATGTCTGAAATGCTACCAGGTGTTCCTTCAGTCAACAGCCTATGTTCACTTGGTGCTCGATATTAATATTTGCCTGCTTACTTAGTGCAAATAAACCCTGTTTTGTGAAATGCCTCATGTAGTTGTCCTATCAGGCAATTAAAAATAAATATTTTTTTATTTTATTAAGTTTATAAAATTTTATAAAATAAAAGGCAGTAAAAGAAAAGTTCCTTTATCTATTTTTCCACTTATTATTGTTAGCCTCCACAAGCCATTGCCTTCCTCTGAGTATATCAGCAAATCAGAGGCACAGTACTTGTCAACTAATCAGAGGCCGTGTTTCTGACTGAGTGGCAGCTCTGAACTCAAACACGCTGCAAATGAGTACAGCCTGATATGAAGCATAGAAGCATGGTTTATGATTGATGCATGACTAGTGTCAGAGCCAACCCACCCAACAACAGTAATATTTAATGCATTTATGCACACCAACAGAACAGAAGAACAAGAAGTAGTATTTTTCCTCCAACTTTGAGGTTAGATTAGGCTTCTTATTTTCCCAGCTAAATCCTGCCTTCTGCATCATCAGTGATTGGTTAGATGCTTTATTAGCATGAAATTGGGAGCTGATCAGTGCCCCTTTTTGAGCCAGAGACCCAGTGGATGAAGGTGAAGATTAGATGGAGTTGTTCTCAGTTTTTGTTTTGGATGTGACTTGATGCCCTTCCTGCCACTTCATGCATTCTAAATAAGCTACAGTTTTTATGTTTCAGACACGCCCACAGAGATGCATCCTTTTTTTTGTTTGTTTCTTGCTGTTTGTAATCTCATGCCATTAGACCATTGCTTCCTGGTTTGACGGGTGCTATGCCCACAGTGAACAGAAAGGCCCTGTGAATGGATTGCGGGTAGCCAAAGATAGCAATGTTCCACTAAGAATTACACTTTTTAAAGTTATTATTACAGAAGCCTGTAGAGCATATGTATCCTCCTAAAACTAGAATGTAACCTGGTTCATGTTTGTAAGATGATTTTCCTGGAAAGTAGGTTGCACTCATGGTTACCATTTCTAGCCTGGTGGTCAAAACGACCCGTAAAGCAGTTTAGGACAGTGTAGCCTTGAGCACTGATGATTTGTGTTTTTTTTTTTTTTTTTTTTTTTTTAATTTTTTATATCCTAGTTATACATGGTGTGAGTTCAGGGGATCAGATTTGTGCGGATGTACTGTATGAGTGTACACTGCTATGCTGTGGTGAAACGTTTTGTGGTTCCTGTGGCTTGTTAATGCAGGTCAGCAGACACCACCATGCAGTGACCACTTATGACTCAGGGCTTCTGACATTAGTTTTGCTTCATAACATCAACAGCCACAACTGTTAGTGAAAGAAAAGTAAGATCTTGGAATTGGTCAATCTTTATACTTAATCTGGGAAAGCATGTGATGTTTCTAGAAAATAGCTTATTGTGATCGTACATACTGTACAAACAAACCCTGCATTTGCTAGGTACCAGCAAAACTTGCTAATGACTCATGGATTTAACTTACAAGTTGCAATTTTTGGAGTACCCAATAATGAGTCTAATATCTGATTGATAAGCACGCAAAGCTTCCAGTCCCATGTACAGTAATCAGACATTTCTGGTAACCTGACCTGTTCGATTCAGCATCCGCCTACACACAAGACCAAAAGCAAGGTTATTCAGATTGCTATGCATGTCTACACAATTACTGCATTACATCATCTATGTACATTTCTGATAGAATCCTATGCTTTGAAATATACAAACCCCAAGTCCAATGAAGTTGGAACATTGTGTAAAACATAAATAAAAACAGAATACAATAACCTGCAAGTTCTTGTTGATTTAACTGAAAACTCAACAGACAAGGGGTGACTTGATTCTCTCTTTCAAATATTCACTCATTTTGAATTTGGTGCCTGCAACACGTTCCAAAAGAACTGGAACAGGGGCAACAAAAGACTGGGGAAGTTGGGGAATGGTCCAAAAACACCTGTTTGGAACATTACACAGCTTAATTGAGAGTCATGATTGGGTATAAAAAAAAGGGTCACCGAAAAGCTCCGTCATTTACAACCAAGGATGGGGTAAAGTTCACCACTTGGTAAACAACTGTGTGAGAAAATAGTCCAACAGTTTAGGAACAACGATTGCAAAGAATTTAGGTATCCCATCATCTACAGTCCACAATATCAGAAGATTACGAGAATCCGGAGATATCTCTGCACGTAAGTGGCAAGGCCAAAAACCAACACTGAATGACCGTGACCTCCTGTCCCTCAGGTGGCACTGTATTAAAAACAGACTTCATTCTGTAAAGGATATTACCACATGGGCTCAAGAACAATTTGGGAAACCATTGGCAGTTAACACAGTTTGTCGCAACATCTACAAGTGCAAGTTAAAACTGTACCATGCAAAGCTCAAGCCATAAATTAACACCCAGAAGCGCAGCCGGCAGAAACACTCTAGGCCCGAGCTCCTCTGAAACTAACTGATGCAAAGTGGAAAAGTGTGCTATGGTCTGCTATGTCCACATTTCAAATTGTTTTTGGAAATCATAGACGTCTTGGCATGGGTAACTTGCACATCTATGAAGGCACCAAGGATGCTGAAAAGTACATACAGGTTTTGGAGCCGAATATTAGATGTTCCGATACCATTTTCCCGATACCGATTCCGATACTTGGGCTCAGGGTATCGGCCGATACCGAGTACTGATCCGATACCCGTGTGTGTATCTGTATATACAGCTGTAGATACTACTAGCCCTGTATTAATTGACAGAATTATTTTATGCTGTGCTTTAG
>JAQMYJ010000004.1:11792105-11804285 GCA_030014305.1 Clarias laeviceps
ATATAAATAATATAAGAAAATAATCTCTTTAAAGCTTAAAGTCCACAAACAATTTTGTTAAATAAAAGGCATTTTAGTTTTTAAATACAAAAGTACAAAAAAGT
Organism: Clarias laeviceps; assembly: GCA_030014305.1. Classification (NCBI taxonomy): domain Eukaryota; kingdom Metazoa; phylum Chordata; class Actinopteri; order Siluriformes; family Clariidae; genus Clarias; species Clarias laeviceps. Next base: position 11,792,210 of record JAQMYJ010000004.1, read on the forward strand.
GCAATAGTAACTTGTAGTCCTTTAAAAAAAAAGTAAGTGCAGCCACAGTGTAGTAAAATAATAGACTTGAGTAATAGAGTACAAAAATACACCTGAACAAGTTAAGATTCAACAAGAGCAGTATTAAACCCAGAATGAAAATATAAATATTTAAAGTAACTTAAACTAGGTTACACACTGCTGTGGAAACAGTCTCTCACTGTCCACACTAGTACCAGGGGCGCAGAGAAACTTTGCAGCAGTGGCAGCCAGAGTGGGAAACCGAACACGGTTGACTGCCCAGTACTGGAATGGGCTGTCTGAGCGTGAGAGTTTGCTCCATCATATACGTCTGAAGTTGAAAATGTGTGCTTGTAGTACCTGCACCATGTTCCTCATCATGCTCCTGCAGGATTTCCTCAAACACGCCCTTCAAGCTACTCTCTCTACTGCTGCTGCCGCCTACCTGCACTTCCATTCGTGGTGTTTTCTTGGGGTTTTCTGCTATTGTCTCTGCTACAGTTGTAGACTTCTAAATTTTCTCCATTTCTACTGTCAGAGAATCCTTTGCATGTTTGTTGTCTGCAATTGAGAAGTATCTGAAAGAAACAATAATAAAAACAATAAATACATGTAACAAATAACCTCCTTCAAAGCAGCCTTTAGTTCGGTCACAGACTTAATGCATCTGTAATTATTAAATTATTAGGTACAAAAAAAACTTAAAATAGCATTTATACAGAACCATTTAAAATAATACATAAGTGAACTGATATACTCAATATGGCAATGACAATCAATATGGACATGAATTTTTTTTTAATAGACATACCCATCTTTGAATCGTGGATCCAAGAGAGTTGCAACTGCATACAAGGGCTCTTCCTCGATGGTTGCGATTCGTTTCTTGACAGCCTCAAGAAGGGTGGTTTTCATTGTGTTTATACCAGTGTCCTTCTGGCTCTCCCAAGCAAGTAGCCGTTTTAGAGCTGTAACTGAGGGGATCACTTCCGCTACAGACGAGGTGGAGGAGCTAATCTGTTTGGTTACTTCAAATGGTGCCAAAAGTGACCGCTTTTTCCAGCAAAGCCCACTGGTTGGCTGTCAAAGTGGCTGGCAGGTCATGATCAGCTCTGTATGCTGAAATCGTCCGCTTCTGTTCAAGTAAACTCTCTACCATATAAAAAGTACTATTCCACCTCGTAGCCACATCTTGCTGCAAACATTTGGTGGACATTTTTAGATCCATTTGAATATCCTCCAGGTGCGTTGTGGCCAATGGCGAGTGTTTTGAAATGTCCAATAATTTTCCGACAGTTCGCCAGGGCATCACTCACACTTCTGTGATAAAAGGCATTCGTGTACCACCAGTTGGAGAGCGTGTGCAAAGCACCCCAAACTTGATGCACCCATCTCTTCCATGGCTTTTTTCATGTTGCTTGCGTTGTCGCGCAAAATAACATTAACACGGGATTTGGAAATATTCCACTTCACAAGCATACCCTCGATTGATTCAGCTTTGGACTTGCCGGTGTGCGAGCCGCGAAACTCGTTAGCCTGCAGCACTGCACTTTGAAGAGTAAAAGATGACGGCGTCACTGTGTCCACCCTGTGTGCTGTCAAACTTAGTAAAGACAGCAGGGTCGAATTGCAGCTCCAGATGTCAGAAGTGAAGCTGATAGTTTGCACATTCTTTAGTTTACATGAAATGTGTTCACGCACTCTCGTATAGCTTAGGGAGCGCTGTTTCGGAGATATATTTGCGACCAGGCAAACTGTACCGGGGCTCCAAATGTTCAATTAAGCGACGAAAGCCCACGTTTTCGACCACTGATAGTGGCTAATAATCCTGTCGGTTATCTTTATTGCTCGTTGACTGTCTTGTGAAAACTTTTCTCTTCGTTTGAATGAAGCTTCCAATGTTTGTTGCGTCTGGCACGGCTCGTCCTTCTGTCCTAGCCTTTGTGTAACCATCGTGTTCTATGGGGTGACGCGCCTTCAAATGCTTTATTAAGTTTGTTGTGTTAAAGTTGCTAATACGTGTGCCACCCCTTGAAATTGCAGCTTGACATATAATACATGTCGCTGTTTTACTGGCTGGTTGATCAAGCCTGAAATTCTGCCAAACAGCGGACATACTTCTTGCACCGTTTGTACTTCTTCACTGCCGTAAACAGTCGTTGTTTGTGGCAACACGACACAACTTCTTGTGTTTGCATTCTGAGCAGCGAAGAAGAATTGATTTCCGATTTGCAGCGTTAAGCAAAGCTAGCGGGCATAACTAGGTTATGTTTAGGAAAATGGTATCGGATCGGTACGTGGACTCAAATACTCGCCGATACCGATGCTAGATTTTTTTTGTGATATCGGCAGCATTTCCGATAAAGAATATGCTGCTATGCGAGCAACATCCTGCATGTGTTAAAATAGCATGACTTCGCAGGAAAAGAGTGCAGGTACTAGACTGGCCTGCCTGCAGACCAGATCTCATCTCATTGAAAATGTGTGGCGCGTTATGAAGCAAAATACGACAACGCAGACCCTGGAATGTTGAGCCACTGATGTCATACATCAAGCAGGGATGGGAAAGAATTCCATCTACAACGCTTCAACAATTAGTGTCCTCAGTTCCCAAACACTTATGTAGTGTAGTTAAAGGGAAAGGTGATGCCCTCTTTGGACCATATGGTGCATCATGGGTAGGCAGTGGCACCTTCAGTCAGACAAAAAAAGACAAACTCTTTTTGGAGACACAGCTTTGCAAACAGTATGTAATCAATGTGGATCTGTGGAAATAATCAGCAAGCTGGAACAGTACGAATCTGTGAAAGTAGGCAGAAGGTGTGAAATAGTTACGTACTTAATACAACCCGCCCTTGTAGTAGACGTATTGTCATATATGCTACCAGGTGGGTGTGTTGCTCCTGCAAGCTTGGGTCAAAGCAGGTTATTGAGGGTAGGTGAATGGGGGGCAGCTTGATTTTTAGTAGCTGGACTGCTGCGGGGGGGCGGGGCCCACCCTTGTCGTGACCTACCCTTGTTGTGACCTTGCAGATGAGCCGAAGATTAATATCTCCTGCAGACAGAGGAAAGGTTTATGTTAACAATATTAATATATATTAGGTTAGAGAATGAGTAACTGACGGTTTTGATAGAGATGGTACACTCCTTAAACAATAGACCATAATCTTATAATATTCAAAAGTAAGTAATGCAAAATGAGGATTTGTAAACTGTAAGCAAACTAGACGCCTGGATGTAAATAAAAAGACTCCTGGAATTTTACTGTGATTTACTGGTTTGATCTCGCTCAAAACACCAATTGAAGGAGAATGTTTGTAACATTTAGTACAGACCCTTATCCTGACTTATAGACAACGAGCATGTCCGTGATCCACCAACATATTTTATGTGAATAAATAATTTGTCCTTTTTTTAGGATAGGAAATACCACTTGTATATTGGTTTGCTCATAAATAATTAACAATCACAGTTTGCCATTGGATTAAAAAAAATTAGACTGTGTACATTCGCTACTTTTGACCCCATGTCTCTTCATATTGATATTGAAAACTGGTAGCAGGCCTTCAAAACACTGAATTTCTGGGCATAAGTGGATCCCACTAATACATTCAAACTCTAGCTCACTTCGACTCCTGTTATAGGGCATTACTGAGATTTTGCTGTGTGTGTATTATTGTCATGCTGTAATAACTTCAACATGATTCTCAGTATATTGCCATTTTATGAAGGTCAGCTCATGTGCAGGAAAATAGGTGGCTATTATTTTATGGTTTAATTGTTATGAGCCATTTGTGCCTAAGTGGATTATTGTGTGTACTTTGTTCATCTGAATAATTTCCAGATTTCCTCTTGTATAGCAGATCAGCGCACAAGAGCTTTCCTGGACTTGATAAGCTGTTTGAGTGCTGTCTCTGTGACGTACTTGCACTTTATCACAAGTACACTTCAAAACAGGAAGAAAAAAAGACACAATAAAATAGTCAGTATGCCTTGAATGTCTTGCTGGAGCAGTTTTCCTAGACAGCAGGGCTACTGGGAATTTGTTAGGAAGGACTTTTTTTTTTCAGCTGTACAATGGTCATTTAGTACTCAAGTATTGCTTTTAAACTGCATTAACATATCTTTTTTTCACTGTAATTTAAACATGTAGTTTAAACATGAATTTAAATTTTTGCTTTTGTTGTCTGTCCATTTACAATTGTCTGGCATGATATCTTTTTTTTGTTGTAGCAAATGACCAGATCCAAACCATGTCAACATTAAATCAAGGTCAGATAATTTTTCCTCACTAGCTTTGCATCCTTTAGCGCAAATATCTAATCAGCCAATCACATGGCAGCAGCGTAATGCATTTAGGCATGCAGTCGCGGGAAAGCCGTGCAGTGGCGAAGATGTAATTTCAAACCGAGAAGAATGGCGAATTAAGTGACTTTAAATGTGACACGGTTATCGATGACTGGCGGGTTGGTCCGAGTATTTCTGAAACTGCTAATGTACTGGGATTTTAAAACACAACCATCTCTATGGTTTACAGAGAATGGTTTAAACCTATGCAGTGAGTGTCCATTCTCTGGGTCAAAATGACTTATTGATGCCAGAGGTCAGAGGACAATGGACAGACTGGCTCAGGCTAGTGGAAATGATACAGTAATCTCTCATTTCAACTGAGGTCTGCTAAAAACCATTTCTGAACACACAACGCATCGAACCTCGAAGCAGATGAGGCTGTAGCAGCAGAAGGCCACACCGGGTACCACTCCTGTCAGCTAAGGTCAGGAAACTGAGGCTTCGATTCACATGGGCTCACCAAAATTCGACCATAGAAGATTGGAAAAATCTTTCTTAGTCTGATGAGTCTTGATCTCGCTGCAACGAGGGTTAGAATTTGGGGTAAACAACATGAAGCCATGGATCTATCCTGCCTTACATCAATGGATCAGGCTACTGGTGGTGTAACTGGTGTGGGGGAATTGTCTTGACACACTTTAGCACCAATTAAGCATTAAGTGCTACAGCCTACCTGAGTATTATTGCTAATCATGTCCATCTGTTTATGACCACAGGATAATGTGCCCTGTGACGAAGCTAAAATAATTTCAGACTTCTTTCTTGAACATGACAATGAGTACACTGTACTCAAATGCCCTCCACAGTCACTAGATCTCAATCCAGTAGTGCACATTACATTTGGGATGTCATGGATGTGCAGCGACAAATCTGCAGCGATATTGTCTGTATGGACCAAAATCTTTCCAGCACCTTGTTGAATTTATCCCAGAAAGAAATAAGGTTCAAGGGGGTCCAACCTAGTCTTGGCACAGAGTACCTAATGAAGTGGCTGTTGATATAGTTTTAAAATAATTTGTAGCATATAATTTGTAACAAGAATGACCAAGCTTAATTTTATAGGCTTACATGTTGACATTTTGTGGCTTGTGTGTTGACTGAACACCTGCTAGAATGGCCAATGAAAAATTTATCTTTCTATATGCTTGGACATTGGACTTAAAATCAAACTTTGTATTAATCTCTCAATTTAAGAATGCAACCACTCACAATGAGGATTCATTTAAAAAAAATGCTGTCACATAGAATTCTTACAATAGAGACGCTCATCAGCCTGGTGCTATAAGGCTTCTATCTATTTTTATGCAGAAACTATTGTACAAGTCGAGGAGACATTTGGCATTTGATTGTCAGCAAGATGTTAAATTTCATGTTATCAAGGGGCCACTCTATAGCCTTTTAACACTTTTTTTTATTTTTTTTTTATTCATATGTTGTGTAACTGATATTTAAAAAAAATAATAAAATAAAAAAGCTGTCTTGAAAAGACTAGCCTAAATATGACTTTCACACCACAGCATGTGTAATGTAATTATAGCTTTCCATGAAGGAAAATGCTGTTTTCAGTAGCATGCCCACACATACCCATGCAAAGGCAGAAAGTCTGTATCCTGAGGCAAAAATTTATTTTTAAACAAAATATATAAATTACAGGGCTCTAATTGACAGTCTCTGACTTTGCAGCACTTGTAGATATCCTGAATACAAGAACATTAAACATTTCTTCAGAGCTGATGTTGCATGCAGAGATGATTTCCTCCTTTAGTTCAATTCAATTAAATTTTTATTTGTATAGCGCTTTTAACAATTGACATTGTCGCAAAGAAGCTTTACACAATCAAAAGAATTATTTAAGTTTGTATGAAATGTGAATGTGTATGAATCAAAATGATAAGATTGATAAGAATTCTTTAGTGCAGAGATTGTTCTGGACCGATTGCGGTAGACTACAGACTACAGTCGACCACTAGAAAAAAAGTCGAGTGGTGTTAGGTCTGGTTCTCATCTGTCCTCTATTAATGATGAGCCATCTTGTGTCTGAAATAAAAAGGATTACGGGAATCCGTAACCACTTAAATTCCATATAAAGAAAACTTCCTGTGCTTCCAGATTATTTGACTGCCCTGTGAAACTTGAGCTTTAAACACCCAACTTTCTTTCCATCCATCCATTTTGTGCCGCTTGCCTTAATAATTTTCTACACTGACCTACACATTAGTTGTAAAGACTTTAGATAATTTTAATCCTCTTGCATGCTTTTACAGGATGTCATCCATGATTAGAGAGAGAAGCTAACGTACATACATGTTTTACAAGTTTTTGTCCTCCTTAACGGAGTTTGCTAAAGAACAAGTACATTGGATTTGTCTGAGTCACAGATTCATTCATGAAACATTCTATTTGCTTTTTGGAGTGGAGCTTTCAGTCATGTCATAATTTTTTTTTTTTGTGTATAAGAATATATATTAAAAAAAAAAATTCACACGATTACACTGCGTTCATATCATGGATCCAGGCTCAGATCTGATTACGCTTTATCACAGAGTCCTTGTAGTATGATTAACATGGACACTGTGTTAATGTGTCATCAACAGATCACAAACTAACTGCCACCTACTGTATTACTGAGTGTGTACATACAGAAGTGTAGGATACAGAACAACATTACTAAGTTGAAAGTGGTGAGGGGGAAGTTGTACACTGACATGGTGTGAAGGAGTCATAACTTAAGTGGCTGGAGTGTAATATATCTAAAAATCTCTTTTTCCAAAATTTTTATCTTTCTAAAAATCCTGCTCGATGTGGATAAACCACCAAACCAGCAAAGGCTTCTAGTTTAATGCCATGACGTATCTCATGCCCAACTAGATTCTTTGGTGGCTAATGGTGCAGTAGCCCTTTCAGTCTTGGAAGACGTTTCCCCCACTTTTGCTCAATTCCTGAAGGAGTGTCTTGTTTCAATTGCCTTAAAGTTTGTTATAAGACTGACTTTTGCTTGAACTTATTTGTGTAATATCTTATGAACATGTTACAGAACCAAAAAAAAAAACCTCTTCCCAGTTGTGTTGGACCAATGGCACTTCGCTATTAACCTAGTTAACCCAGTGTAAGTATGTATCCAATGATGTCAACTTTAAAGCACTTTTTGTAAGTCGCTCTGGATAAGAGCGTCTGCCAAATGCCTAAATGATGTAAATGTAGAACCAATTGTACTTTTAATGAAAAAATCCCGACACTGGCAGAACCTGTTAGCCATCTTCGGTCAAATTGGTTGTTAGTGTTATCAGATTATCCATGCAACTTGCTAAGAATTCTATTACAATGTGTAATTTTCTACAGATTTTCTTTAAAGTCAAGATTTTAAAAAAATACAGTTTATACTATATTCTCTTATCCAAATTTTTTTAATTTTTTGAGAAAGTAAACCATGAAAGACATTTGATATTTTTCTAGGGATGCACTGATATCAATAGAATTATTGAGCATAGGTTTGATACTGTGCTCATCTACTCATAATTGTAAAATTGTTCTGATGTTACTGCACAATTCCACTTTACGACAATGTTCGGGACACTCCCTACACAGCCCCTTTGCTCAACTCCTTCTCTTTATGTTCAAGATGGTCAGAGGAGTTTCAGGGTTCATGCAAAAATAGAAGCAATAGCAAATAGATAGCAATAAGCATAGAAAAGGTTCTGTTCATGTTTCAGCAAGTACCCAAATGGAAGTACTGTACTTGTATCCGTACCCAGTCTTAGTCTTGTATTACGATTCTGTTTGTGTAACAACTTTATAAATATTCCAAGTCAATATATCTTTTTTTTTTTTTACATTTCTTTAGAATTCTAAGTTAATTTAACACGTACTTTGCTCCTGCCACACAGTATGCTGTATTTCCTGCCATTCTGTGAATAGTACAAAAAGTCATATTGGTGCATTCCTTTATTTTTTTTTTTCATCTTTTTAAATCTTCATAAATGATCACCCCACTCTTGTTGACTCCTTTGAGGACTCAGCAGCAGGTTTTTGTGCATAGCATCTATTCTTGCGTCTGACCATGATGCTGCTTTCCCCTCTTATCGCCACTGCACATGTAGCACACATTATAAGGAGACATGCTCAGAACTGAATTAGGCCCCTATCCAGACTTGAAGGAACATCACACTGTTCAGTGCTTACTCAGAGCCTCAGAAGAACACCATCTGGCACATAAATAGACGCTTTTATCCACAAGCCTCAAGACAATGATTGCCTCTTGTCATGTGGTGCATTTGCAAAGGTTTTCAGAACTGGCTCACAGGAGCAGGTTTATAGCCACCTGAGTGCACTTAGGGTTTTATTGAAGCTGCCGCTCCGCTCTAGTCAAAAGACGGCCTTTGTCCTCTGATGCTGAATTTTAGCGACCAGAGTAGATGAATATATGTGGATATATATGTTGGATTTGTATTTGGCAGTTAGTACTGAAAAAAAGAATGAGCTTAAAGAATAAGGCTTGGTTTTATGTGCTTTTTATAAAAAAAATTTTTAGCTCAGGAATCATGGCTGAAAAGCAGAAACTTGCAACAGAAGGTAAAGAAACCATGTATTTAACGGTATATGAAATTGCTATATATTGAATGTCACTTTCTTTATTTTGTCCTTTTTGTTTCCTGGGCCCTGAAATTGGCCCCACCCCCACCTGAACAAAGCTTTTCAGTAATCGAACAGTTTTGTGTTCTCTTTATTTGGAATGTTGATTTTCTTACAGAGACAATTGTGCTACAAATGAAGCAAGTGAATTTACTATTTATTCAGGTTTTATATTGTGTAATATGCTGTAATATCTTCCTATCTGAGCTAGCAAAGTTTAGAAGTGATTGTGGTGATGTACTTGATGCAAACGTTTTACCCATAAATATTCAACATCCAGAGACACCCTCTGGACCCCCTCTGCTTTGTGTAGCCCATTTGAACAAAGTCAGGTTCTTGCTGTTGAGTCAGTCCTGTGTTGTTTTAGCAGTGTGCTTTAATGCCGTTATCATCTTGGTTTATGAATCTTTTGTTTAAGTCGTAAAACGGGCACAGGGTATCTTCCAGAACTTTCATGTTATGTAAGACATGACGTGTTATTTTGGCCAGTTTCTAGGGACAGGAATGACCAGGGACCAGTCGATACTATATTATTACGATAACTAGGTGCCGATTCTGTTTGTATAACAACTTTATAAATATTCCAAGTCAATATATCTTTTTTTACATTTCTTTAGAATTCCAAGTTAATTTAACATGTACTTTGCTCCTGCCATACAGTATGCTGTATTTCCTGCCATTCTGTGAATAGTTCAAAGCATGCTCAAGCCCCCCCCTCCCCCCCGTCTCTACCAGTTCTCAATTCCTGCTGATGCAACAAACTTTTTCTGTAACCCTGTAGAGGTCATCTTCACATGAGTGTTTTTTCTCTTATAGATAGCAGACTTCAGTTGATGACTTTCTTTGTAATTGTGTGTGTGCTTCACACTGTAGGTGGCTTAAAATATACACTTAATAGCACTAAATATACACTGTAATTTAAAAGTTATTTAGTTAATGTTGGTTTGAGATGAGACCCTGTAGCAAGAAGTCCCGTATTACTGTGTAAAAGCTCTTATTGACATTACTGTTTTTTTTTCCTTCTAAAGCACAGCTGATGCTCAGCATCAAGAGGCTTCTCTCAGCAGAAGAGAAAGAAAGTTTGTTTTATTAATGGCAGGGAATCGTATCAGATGGCTCAGCATAAAAGTTTTTTTAATCAACATATGTGGCACCCTCCTAACCTGCAGCTGAGCACAGATTACACTTTACATAGGAGGATTATTTTACACGCACATTTTGTAGAACACATTTAACCCAGTAGGAGAATGCTTTTATTGCCTCGTGTTATTTTTTTTATTTTTACAAATATAGTGTTTAGTGTCGTATCAAACCAGTTGAATGATCTGAAGTGTCTGTTCTGGCTCTGCCCTGCTTTTTATTTTCCACTTCTGCTCTTTGGACTGGACTCTGTTTATGAATACTGACTCTGGGCTCACCAGACTTCACCTTCTACGTCTCTTGGCCAAAAAAAAAAAAAAAAAAACGGTATCAAAGATCGAGCCCTTTGATGCTTTATTGTGGGAAAGATCAAGCTGGTTAAAACTGTACTAACATCAATTTGGAGAACAGATATCTGCCTTTAAAGCTGTGTGATTAATTGAAACAACCCTAGTTAGAAATGTGTGCTCTGTCAGTCAGCAGTTTGGCTTGTGTGAACCTTATTGTACCAGCTCATTTCACATTACCATGACTCAATCCAAAGGTGGACCCCACCCTGTTTTTGTCCACTCTTACTCTTAATTACTGTATTCCAATGCCATATTTATTAGCTGACATCACTATACGAAAGCTTCTAATTTTGCCTCAACCCTGTTAACTGTAGTAGATGTTTTTGAATAAAATGATTCAGTATGCTGTAGATAGATGTCTTATTATGTAACTATCTCCACTTTATGGAAGTGAAAGTTCTCGCACAAACTATTGCCTCTGTATTTTGAACTGCTGGCTAGACTGCAGCACTGAGCCACTTATCAGGAGGAAAATGGTTAAACAACTCTTCCTTCCACCTAAGCTACAGGAACAGCATAAATACAAGAACAAATAAAGCAGGCTTAGGGTGGCAAGTGCAAACACTTCATAATGAAGATTCAAGAGAGTGAGAGATTCTCATCTTTATTATTTTTGTCACTTGAGTGGGTCCACTAGGTGCAAGATTCTTGTTGCTCTTGTAGTTCTCTGTTCCTCTTTCACATTCATACCGCATCTAGTATCTGATTTCTACCATATGTGCACTGTTTATTATCTTTGATCACAGCATGACATTAGGATTTTTTTTTTTTTACCTCTTAACCTTTGCCACTGCGGTTCAGCTATGCTGAATGTATAGAGTGAACACTATATAGGTCAGAATCATGGCCCACTTTCAGCTTAGCAAGATCGATATACAGACAAAGGACTGTTTTCTTTGCAGGTTTAGTTAGTAATATGAATCTCTGTAAATTTCAGTCTTGTGTTCTCTTGTAAACTGAGTCTTTGCACAATGAAAGATGGTTGTTTCAAAACTCTTTGGGCTGAATAAAGGTGAATGCAACCGAGATGTTTGGCAGACGAACTGCAAAAATTAAAACTGATAATTATTTTCTTTTTTTTTTAATGAATACTGATTCTGAGGAAACATGATCGAATTCAAATGCAGGCTAAAGATGGTGATCAGGAAACCAATAAGCAATCTCAAGTTATTTCAAACCTCCTGTATTACTTTTGTATTTTTACCAGTTTGTCTCAAAGGACTGCTAACCTTCAGAAGGTGCTAAAGTATTGTTACATCATGAAAAGTTTTGGGCTTCAGAATGGCACGACAGAGAACCTTTTGTTCTATCATTGGTGAGTTGCGATGATGCCATGTGTCAGGGAAATGAGAGGAATGACATACACTGTCCTGTGTCAGTCACAGAGACCCTAGCGAATCATGGCAATCTGTGCATTTCTGTATGTTGAAGAGAACAGACTGTGTTAAGATGTGGTTTTCTGGTTTTACACGCTAAAAAAAAAGCGTCACCCTTTTAGTAAGTGTAAGTGACCTTTTGTCATACACTACTGTTTAAAAGTTTGGGGTCACTTGCAAATTTCTTTGTTTTTGTTTAGTGATTTATTTTCTACATTCTACAACAATACT
>JAQMYJ010000004.1:11813118-11831055 GCA_030014305.1 Clarias laeviceps
GTTTGGTTTTGTTTGCGTGTTTAAATTTATTTTTATAGACCCCCCCCCCCCCCCTAATGTCGAGGCTGTACCCGGTGTCAAAGGCTGGCAAGCTTTGTGTGCCTGCCATGAATGTCAACGACTCCGTCACCAAGCAGAAATTTGACAACCTCTACTGCTGTCGTGAGTCCATTTTGGATGGGTAAGACATGCATTATGTCTGATTGGAAGATATTTAAGAAGTAATGTTCTCTTAGTAATGTTACAAGAGATGTCTGTAGATCAGTCTTGAATAATTTCCATAGCTGATGTTTGTATTTCATGTTTTTTAAGTCTGAAAAGGACCACAGATGTGATGTTTGGAGGGAAACAGGTGGTGGTGTGTGGTTACGGCGAGGTGAGAGACAGACATTATATGTTCAAATTATATACGTGTACACTAGGGGGTGCATGACTTGCTAACTAGAAATATAAACTAGAAATAAAACAAGACGGTTAACTAGTCATCTATCAAAGGACATCTCAAACCACAGTTTGGTTAAGAGTACAGTCTAGGAGAAGTGCCGAAGTTCTTATCAGAATTGCAATCAGACATAATGGCTGCAGGAAAAATAAATAGGCATTATGGTTAACATGGGATGGATTAAGTAATGTATTTATCACATCCGATGTAAACTGTGATTGATCGATTGTTTAATTTACTCAGTTACTTTACTTATCTGCCTTATCCTGGTCAGGGTAACTCAGTTCATGTTATTGCAAATATTAAGTGTATTAAAAGGGTTTATGGATGGTTACAAATAAAAATAAGTGCAGGAACAGGCAAGATTGGGATTGGTAAGAATTATTTTGGGAGCAGGCACACATTCATATTTACCCATAAACATAATATAAAAATTATAATATCCATTAAAAAAATATATTTCTACTATACAATGTGCCGTTGATTTAAACTACCTTTGCTAGTCAACATCCATACAGCAGTGAATAGTGATTGTATTAGCTGACTAGTTTATGCAACTTCTACTTCAAACACTCGTATCGTGAAAGAACATTTATTACATTCAATTGATTGTTATTGCTGTTGTTTTGAATCCCAATATGGCCACTAGATGGCTTCCTGTATTAAAGTCCTGGATTAAATGTCTGTGCTCGTGATACATGCCTGTTATATAACTATTATATATTTATCTGTTTTATCATGAACCAAACATGTTTGTTTAGGTTGGAAAGGGCTGCTGTGCTGCTTTAAAGGCAATGGGCTCCATTGTGTATGTCACAGAAATTGACCCTATTTGCGCTTTGCAGGCCTGGTAAGCCCTTTGTTTATGAAATGTGGGGGGTTATAATGAGGTTATAGTTGCTGCATAGGCTACACATGCTTTTTCTAATATGCCATACACATACACAGGTGCTTGTTTTCTGAGTTGTCAAGGGAAGACCAGATTTTTATTATAGAACAGATGTTTGATAAAACAGCTAACCTCTCCATTTTACTAAATACAGTGATCACCCTTGTTGTTGTTTGTGTTTATAATTGTTTTTTTTATCTCTCAGCATGGATGGCTTCAGGCTGGTGAAACTGAATGAGGTCATCAGACAAGTGGACATTGTCATCACCTGCACAGGTTTTTATTTTTTTATTTTTATAAACACTTTTGTATTTACTTCAAATACACTCATCGTCTAACTTTAATAGGAACACCTGCTTATTTATACAGCTATTTAATCATGTAGGTGGTCAAGGTTTTTAGGCAATCTTTACATCAAGCATCATAGTTGGACACTGTGTGATTTTAAACAGAAAAATGTGTGATCTTAAAACATGCCATGGTGCTTGGTGCCAAATGGGTTGGTGTGAGTATTTGAGAAATCGCTAATCTCCTGGGATGTTCACACACAACAGGCCCTAGAGTTTATACAGAAACAAGCAACAAGCAAAAAAGGAATGTTGAATGAGTGGCAGTACTATGCATGGAAACACCTTGTTCATTAGAAAGGTCCGAAGAAAATGTTCAGATTGGTTTGAGCTGCCAGGAAGGATATCGTAAGTCATAAACACTTCTTTCATCCATGAGCAGTTAAGCGTCTCATCATGCACAAAATATCAAACCTTGAGGTAGATAGACTACAACAGTAAAAGACCACACTGAGTTTTACACTTCTGTCAGCCAAGAACAGGAATCTTAAGGGCATCCTGGGAACAGCCCCTTCCAAATTGGAAATGTGTTGATTAGGGGAAAAAAACTTTTTCTGAGCATCTGTTTAACCAATCCTTTAATCAACTGAGCAGGAATGATGACACACGTTGTTACATGACAAACTAATGAAATGTGTTTCTTGTTGGTTGGTTGTCAGGATGTTGGTTGTTCATTATGGGTCTGGTTCTTAGACATTTGTAAGAGTCAAAAATCGGTTGTTTTGTAGCTTAGCATTTTTTTTTTGTAGTCAGCACTCTGACTTGTATTTGTCTTATTTGTGTGATCTTTGTCACACAAATAAGTCGCCATCTGAAGCAATCACCCACTGTTTAATAGAGAGCTTGCATATATTTTTAAAATTCGTACTGTTCCAAAAACACGGAATATTCAGTGTTTTTTTTCCATATGTTTGGGATCGTTTTGAAGCATTGTTGACCAGGCGTAACACTCTTTATCTAATATAATGTTTTACATGCTTTTATAGCTCTTAGTAAAGCCAAAGGAAATGTTTTAGCAAATAAAACGTGCTTTAAAGGTGACTGTGAAACTTGGTACACCAAGTGTTTTTAATTGCAGTCTAAGATCATTATTTCTAATTGAATGTACTGAGCGGAATTTAATAATGGCTAAAATATATATATTTTTTTCTTAGGTAACAAGAATGTGGTGGTGAGAGAAAACCTGGACCGTATGAAGAACGGCTGCATCGTCTGTAACATGGGTCACTCCAACACTGAGATTGATGTGGTGAGCCAATCTTAACACTGTGTAACTGTGCACATGAATGCTTAGTAGCTTTTTGTATTACTGTTACAAATGTTCTGAGTTAATATATAGTATTTATCACATTATTTATTTGGTGATGTGTGCTTGTGTGTTCAGGCCAGTCTGAGGACCCCTGAATTGACCTGGGAACGTGTGAGATCACAGGTGGACCATGTGATCTGGCCTGATGGCAAGAGAATAGTGTTATTGGCAGAGGTGAGGTTATAAAATAAAATCACCTGATCTCCCTTTCAGCCCCTATAGAGAAACACACAAGATGTTGACATTTTCATATGTTAGTCATCAGTAGAGATTTTCATCTAACATATAAAAAAAAATTGAGCCGTAAGGACAACCTAGTTTGCTTTAAAGTTTTATTAGGTACTTGCATGTATGCCTTGGGGCTTTGGACAACTCTTTCTATGACTGCTTTGATGCACTCAGTTGTGTACTTTAAAAAAAGCAGGATTTACAAACATTTTCACGATCATTATGGTATACGCGCATATTCTGTATCTGATCTGTATAAAGTATAAATCACACATTATGTTCAGCTCCTACACAGAGCCAATGAAAAGGATAAGCTTCTGTGAATTCCACAAGTCAAAATTTAAAAAATAAAGAACTGGCGATAGAACCTGCCATGCTTTGCTAGTATGTCGGTTATATTTGTTATAACTAATGCTATTTTATTTATTTAGCCTCTGCATCTAAATATGTGTATCATGTTATGCCATTGTTGCAGCTCATAATATTTGCTCCACACCCCCGAACACATTAATAAAACCACAAGTGTATGTGAGCAGCTGTTTATCTATTTGACTGAATGTGTATGCGTTCAATTAGGGTCGTCTCCTCAACCTGAGCTGCTCTACTGTACCCACCTTTGTCCTGTCCATCACAGCCACGACCCAGGTGAGAGACACAGAGCACAGTCACTTCTGTTAGAATGCTAGTTACTGTTTGAGAATTTACTTCCTCTTTGAGTTAGATCGGCTGATGCTTGCTTATGCAGAAGTATTGTATTTTTCTGAGTGTCTGTATGCTCATGCTTGACTGTATGCCCATAACTGTTGTCATGGTGACCACGTTCTGGCTCCTCCCCTAGGCGCTGGCTCTGATAGAGCTATACAATGCTCCAGAGGGTCGCTACAAACAGGATGTTTACCTGCTGCCTAAGAAGATGGGTAAGATTCATAATGTGTATTTAATGTGTATATATAATTAAGAAAATTACTAGTCAGAACTTTTGTTCACGTATTGTGACTACCTGTAGATATTTTTTTTTCTGCTGTCTTACTTGTGGTCATGAGGGATTATTACAGTTTGCAAGCAGACCGCACTGTGCTGAATGATTAAGGATGTGTGCCGTCTCCTGCTTGGAGCGTAACCATGTGTGTCCCAGTGCGGGCTTTGCAGGGAGAGCAGAATATAGGTCAGCCTGTCGGAGCCTGCTGCTAGTGCTCGCTGCACCATTCAATCCCCTTTCTCTCTCCCTCAAACCTGTACGTTAGCATCACTGCAGTAAACGATATTATAAAAGAGCGTTTTTAGGGAGCTGTCACTGATGGTGCAAGAAGCAAGCTATTTTATATCCAAGACAAATATCTTTATGGTAATCAAGGCTAGAAATGAGGCATTGCTTGAATGAAACTGAGGAGCATTTCTTCCTGTTTTCTTTTTAATTCCTGTAGACACTGTATAGACCATCACATTTTGTGATTTTTTTTTTTTTTTTTTTTTTTTTTGTGTGTGTTTTGTTTAGATGAGTATGTGGCGAGCCTTCACCTGCCCACATTTGATGCCCACCTCACTGAGCTGAGCGATGAGCAGGCCAAGTATCTAGGCCTAAACAAAAACGGGCCCTTCAAGCCAAATTACTACAGGCAAGTATGCCTTACAGAGTCATGGCATCTACTGCTGTCTGTTGTTGTTCTGATTTTGTGAAAAACTTATCATATCCTCTGTTGCAGGTATTAAAGCATCTCGCCAATGGAAATGAAGATTAGCAAATTTAGCCAGCTTCATCAATCCAGGGGAAGCTGGGGTTCAGCCACTTGGTCAGGGGGAGGGAGGGGTTCTGTGCTGATTGGCTGGAGCCTTTGGCATGGCTTGCATTGGCTACAGCAGTTTTTATTTATTTTCTGCTACAAACAGCATAACTCTAATCCTTTTATGAGCTGCTGCTGCTAGTGGTTCATCCTAGCACCATCTTTATAGAGATTTCACCCTTTCATCCTCTTTAGATTCATGTGTTAGTTGTATGTAATCCGTTTAGAGATCTTTTGTTTAATGTTGGATAATCTGATTTGAGAAAGATGAAAAAGAAGAAACTAATGTACACTTTTTTTTGTCCCTTAATGATTTTGTGTTGGACATGCAGTTTATCCTATTGTCTTTATTTTCTACTTCTGTGGGTTTTCCATTTTCTGTAATGGCTGGGTCCAGGGGTCCCAATTATCTATTTTCTTTGTTTTATGATTTTTTTAAATTTTGATTTTACTGAAATCTTAGGATTTGGGTTTTATTTAGTTTTTAATCACAATAAGTTAGTCAAACTTTACCCAGACACTGGCCTCCTTGCTCCACGTCACAACAGCTAGATACAGATTATTTCATTGGTCAGATTGCAACCACCTCACACGTCTCCCAGAGGCTTGTGCTGTTTCGGTTGAAATGAAGCCAGTATTAATGTTTTAAAATGTTCCCTCTTTTCAACATTTCTCGTTCGCTAGTTCTTGATTTTTTTACGATGTTATTACATTATCACAGACGCTTTTCAGGCTGTATAATCATTCGCACAGGGGTGTATATTTAAATATTTATACAGAAAACTTAAGATTTTTCTATCTTCTACTTCCTTTTTCTGTTCCCATGCAATCATCCTGTATTAATATAGAGATAAGCAAATTAAATGTTCTATTACGTTTTAGTGTAATGTTTAATGTACTGAAACGTTCAATTTATATACTGTGAAGTAAAGATTATTTTGATGAAATACCAAATGTATAGTTAGGCCCGTACCCACTTTCTTTGACAAGCCCATCAGAATTTGTTTAAAACGGAGGATTAGATGAAGCGAAGAGTCACTTCAGTGCGCATTTCATGGTTTTAAGGGGTGATTGGAACAAACTGCTTTTGGCATATCTGTTCTCAAAGCTGCCTTGCCGGAATTGCTTTTTGAAATTGGACAAAATCTGGCACTTTATTTCACTACACTATTAACTTTACTTTTACAGCAGGTGATATTTCATCTTTGATCAAATCTGTACGTTTCCCATAAGGGGCATTGAATTGCTTCTTTAGCCTCCATATAGCTGTGCTTCCTGTGCCATTTTCTTCTTTTTCTGCATAGCGAAATAAATTTATCAATTAAAAAAATAAATATTGAGACCAACAATGCACAACACTTAGATTTTCATGGTAACAGATTTATACATGTCTACAATTCAAATGCCTGGTTTGTATGTTTATTCTGATAAAAGCAGTGTTATTCAGGTCTTACTGTACTTGGCTTGTCGTTCTAAGGTGTTGACAAGCTCAGCATTAGTACACCTCAACATCTAAAACACTTAAATCACTCAGCATTCACGCTAATGATGTTGAATTTTCTTCCCCAAATACACTTGGTGTTAAGTTTATGTATCAGAGCGCTATACTGTATCAACATGTTCAAGTTATCCCCCAACTGTCTGTCAGTTTCTCCATCTGTCTGTATTTAGTCGACAACACTTGTGCTGACCTTGATGTCTTTTTTTTTTTTTTTTTTTTTCTTCCCCCCTGTCTGTGTTTGGCTGTGCAAACATCTGCATGTGTGTTTGAGAGAGCTCTTGTGTGTATGGGTTTTTTGCAAGGTCAGAATTTTGTCGCAGTGTTGCTGTTGACTCAGGATCCAAGCCTCTGTCTAAGACTGACATGATCAGTGGTTCCACAGCAGCATGTGCACCGAGTTAACACCAGCATCTCGTATAGAAACGAGCTTAGTAGGAACTAAATCCAATCCACTCCTGTATTTATTGTATTCAGTACAAAAAGAGAATCTTTAATGTTACTTGTTAAAACAATGTTTAAATATTTCAAATTGATGGTAGATGAGCAATAATCAATATGTAACCTGAAAGAATGAAATAAAAGTCATAAAAAATGCATTGGAAGACATTTTCAGGTATTGTAGCCTGTGGTTTGTTATGCAACAATATGTAAAAGGCAAGCTGAGAACATCATTCTGGCGATTTTATTTATTTATTTTTTGTACATGATTTCCAATATATCACTGAAAAGGACATCCTTGCATTAGGGAGTTTTGTAAACCAAGCCAAAGCCACTTTTGTTTTAGCCATGCCTAGTCAGACTGCAGATTATTGGCCTCAGTGGTAAATGATAAGCTTTATAATTAGGATGTATTTCTGGCTTGCTTGTGGAGAGGATATTCCATTAATTGAGCTCAGAACATCCAGGTCTTGCTTAAATTAGCCAGCTCACTCCAGTGTTGGTGTGTTACACTAAAATCCGATAATGTTTGTTATTATATAAAGTTAAACCATACTGACTGAGGCTCGGGAATATTTAAGCAGCCTCAACAATCAATTTCCAAATGTTTTCCTTCACTGTCAAGCAGAAGTTGTTTTGTAACCTCTACAAGATGCAATTAAAGATGTTAAGCTGTCTTGCACACAGGGTGACCTGGAGATGGGCAGTAATTTTTTTGGACCATTTTTGTCTAAACAGTTAAGAATAAGTCTTTTGAAGAATTACTTTATAGCTTTCATGTAAATTTAACTATAAATAGTTTAGTGAATTTTAAACATGTCAGTCAATAATTAAAGAAAAAATATTGGTGTAAAATAAATAAAATATCTTTGTAAAATGCTTTTATAAGAAAATAAGCTTCAGGATGTAACAGGAACTCAAATTCGCACACTGCTGCATCACACCACTCTGTGGTGTATTATTATTCAGCACTCCCTATAATGTTTTATTCATAATAACAGCAGCACTGACAGTAGTGCTGGTTGTAATTCAAATAATTTATTAATGCACGTAATTTTAATATGGTTTTCATAGTGGTGATTTATTCAAAAGGATGCTGTAATCTAGGTTTAATGACCACTTTTGAAAAATGTATTAACGTTAATATAGGGACGTTTTCTTTGTAGAGGTGTTTACTATTTTGGAAGGAGTCTCCAGTGGCAGCATACTGTAACACAAGTAATGTACATTTTACGTATCCTTCCACATGCAAGTCTTTAGGACAGGTTGTGTTTTGTGGTTTGTCATCAACAACGAAAGAGAGAGAGGGAATGTGTGAGAGTAAAAGACATTACAGATGTTAATGTAAAATGGTGGTAGAATTCATCAGGCTAATCCTATGTAAACAAGCTTCTTTATGGAACCTAATTTGCCAGAACCTTGATTGAAATTATCTTGGCTTGTTGACTTTGCTCACTTTTTCTAATACCTCCCTTTGGTTACTCAACAACAATGATGCATGTATTATCAAAAACTGCAGCTGTTGTCACTCACACTTCCCCATATTGTGCTAGAATGGACACCTTGAACTACACATTTGGAGAATGGAGTAAGCAATGGACACACCAACTAAAAATCTAATCAGTTTGGCTGAATGGTTTGATCAAGACTGATGGGTTAGTTTTCTTCTCCTGTTTTGATTCCTCTTAATTTTACAAGATTAAAAAATAATAAATTAGCACCCAAACACATTTGAATAATCATGTGCAAATAGAGCAACAGAGAAATTTATTCTAGTAGATGGTTGGTGATGAAGCTGACTACATGCATAGTTCATAATGCAGGATGCTTGCTATCACTTTATCACAACAACAATAATAATGATAAACTTGGTTATCCATATATACATGCACACTCCCAGTGTTGAAGCTATCTCAGTCTGCTGTACATAATAGAGGTGTGTATATATGAGTATTTTGAGGGACTGAACAACACCTTTTTTTTTTTTTTGAAAACGCAATATTGAATGAGAATAATATAGTTGCAAGCAACGAGGGGGCAGATCCAAGCACCTGCGCCATCGTCAGCTGTGCGCACCAGACGCTGATGTCACTGAAAATGGTGTAAGGTTAAGGCATCATCACGGCTGGACGGTTCTTTCTGGTGTGCATGGGTGGCGAAGGCGGAATGCTGGGGTGTGTGTATGTAGTGCGTGTGTAATGTATGTAATGAGTGTCTATTGTGTGCGTTTTGCAAATAACCCAAAACATCTGACCTCCTGTGGTGTTGAGCCCTTGACATGCAAAATGAAACTTATTCAGCTAAATGAGGTCTAGAAGTATACAGAGTTTGACATGTATAGGTGCAAGTGCATATAAGCTATGTAGGAAAAGCTATGCTTAGGGCAGCAGAGTCCTACCTGTGTGCTGTTTTTGAGCATGTTAAGACCCCCAAAAGGGCCAGGATTATTGAAAGAAAAGACAAAAAGAATCCTTAGAAGAACCACACACATTCATTTAGCAGACACTCTTATCCAGAGCAACTTACATTTTTTTTTTCGCTCATTATACATCTGAGCAGTTGAGGGTTCAGGGCCTTGCTCAAGGGCCCAACAGTGGCAACTTAGTGGTTGTGGGGTTTGCACCTGGGATCTTCCAAAACGTAGTCCAATGCCTTAACCACTGAGCTACCCCTGTCCCATTCATAACATTAGCACTATTAAAACAGCATTATCAGAGCGATAATGTCAGATCCCGATGTCACGTCGGCATAGTGCTTGGGCCCTAAATATAGCCAGGTTCAAAGAAGAATTATTCATTAATTTTTTTTAATTATTATTCATGTGAGGAACATGTAATCAGAAATGACTGGAAAGTATTATCACATGTCCTACATGTCGAAAGTATGAGAAAAGTCTGAAAAATCGGAAAAATATAGAAAACACAGTGTAGTGTCTTTAAAAGCCACATGTAACTTCATCGTTGTAACTAACTTTTAGCTTTAAGATCTTTCTCTTTCACATTTCCTCATGAAGGTTATGTTGTAGGAAGGTGAGATGGTCAGGCCAAATTTACCAATCCCTAGCCACAGATTCCAGCTCCTTTGTTGCGGATCTTCAAATGCTTCCAAGACTTGCTTTCCAGCAGGACCACCCTGGGTTCTCGTTCAAGTGGAATTTGCCTGATATAGCTCTAATGTAGTCTAATATACTGTATGATATCCTTGTAAAGTCTTTAAAGCACATTTACTCACTTTAGATCTGCCCTGTCACAGACATTAAATCCAGCAACCCTGAAGAAGAACATTATTTCCACCACCTGCACTTGCACCTTTTCAGACAATATCCATGTTGAGGATAATAAGGTGGATATTGACTAAACTGAGCTCCTGCTTCACCAGCAAAGACTGGTACAGTGCCTATAACAGTCCTGCTGATACAATCTGGTCCAATCTGTTTATCAGTGTCACATTTTCCTGTTCTATTTCTCATGGATTAGATTACAAGATACTAACAAAAAGTCTCCCCCTGGCACTAAAGAGAGCAGGGGTGGGGGCATTTATTTAAAATGATTTAAATAAGACCTGGTGCTACACTCAGAGCTGCTGTTTGAAAATCAGATTGAAGAATTAAACAGCACTTTTAGAGAGTCTTTATTAAAATCTTTATGCTAGTTAAATACTATCAATGAGAAATATACATGATCCTTGTCATGTCTTAAGCTAATGTAACCTGATTACTCTGCTAGTACTTAATTAGTGTTGTTGACATGGAATATATTTATTTTGTGTATTCATGTCACGTACTGACAGTAAATAGATGGTAACTTTTGCATCTCCAGATGCGTCTAAATGCAACGTTCCTGTCTTTTACTATATGCGGTTAAAAGCAGAAAAAAAGCGGCGCGAGACACGGCACGAGAGCCGTATGTGTAGAGTGTATGTAAATCCCCGCCCCCTTACCGCCTCGGCGTCCAATCAGAGCGTCGCGGAATTCTGAACTTGGCAACCCGGCAGCGTCGCGGTCAATGTGACGGTGCGCGTGCGGACGAGACAGACAGCAGGGACACGCGCAGAGACACGGAGACAAACACACACACACACGCGCGCGCGAGCCATGCAGCAATCGGACGACATGGAGGTACCTGTCTTTACTATTTTCTTTTACACCTTATAAAGACATTGAGAACACTGCAGGAGTGTAGCAGGAATCAGCAGAATCAGGACGCGGCGCGCGCGCATGTGTCGGGGGTTGTTGCTGGGGAAGCTCGAAATGCCCTTGTTCCAAAACCTGACTTCTTATTTTGGCGACACGGAGTGTGAGAGCTATAAATATCTCCCCATTTACAGCTCAGGGTAGCGATGGTGGGACTGCGGGACTTAAGCAGCAGTGTCATGTGGGACCCGTTCAGCCCTGGGACTGTCCAAGCCCACTGCGTAAAATCCACCTGTCTTTTTATTCTAATCTTATATACAGTAGGTGTAAGGCACCTCTGTGCTCAGGGATTGTTGTGTATACAGTGTGCAGCAAATGTATTTATTCAATGATAAACCGTCTTATTCATTTATCTTCAGTATAACTGCTTTATCATGGTCAGAGTCACAGTGTTGATATGAAAACCCCATTTCCACTGATCAACAAGGTCAAGACTGAATGTCCAAAAAGATGCTCTAATGTCTTTACAGCACATCATCCAATCATTCTCATTTGACATGGAGAAGAATTCCCCATAGAATTTCCTGAAGGGTTTCCTCATGCAGTTCCCAGTGGGTGTGCAGACCTGATCTGTAGACGATCTCTAAAACTCAAGACACCCTACATCTTTAAGTCACCTTTTAGTATGAGGATTAAAAAAAAATAGTCCCACAAACATCTCTGTGTTACTATTTTTAATAGTTTCTGGCATCCCCAGGACTTTCTAGTTCTGCAGATGTCCTGCAGTCCTACTGTACATGCACCTCTTGGGGGGCGTCATAGCAAGGGCATCTTCTCTCTTCTTCTTCTCCTCCTCCTCCAGTATGTTAAAGATAATGATCCATTCATCTTTCATTCATCATTCATCTTCTGTATCCTGTTCTGGGTTGCAGCAAATCTGAAGTCTGTCCCAGGAACACTGGGTGTGTAAGGTGGGAATACATCTTGGATGATCTGCCAATCCATTTCCAGGCATGTTTTGTTGGATGCAGGATGTAACTGAAAAACCCAGAGGATCCCAGAGTGAACAAGAGAAGAATGTGTGAAACTTATACAGTAACCTGAGCTTGGGATTGCACCAGGGACCCTGGAGTTGTGAGGAGGCAATGATACCTGCTGTGCCACCATGCATTTTTTATTTATATACTGCTTACCAAATAATGCAACTAATATACATTTTAAATCATGTCTGAATTTTGTTGTCTATTAGGTATGTACCTGAAATGTCTAATTAGGGAGAAGAATCATAATAATATGTGGCACAGTGGCTTAGTGGTTAGCAATTTCCCCTTTAACATCCAGGGTCTGGGTTTGATTACCGTCTCAGGTTGTGTGCATGGAGTTTGCATGCTCCCCCCGTGCTTTGTGGGTTTCCTCTGAGTGCTCTGGTTTCCTCCCATACTCCAAAAACATGCAAGTTAGGCTAATTTGTGTTCATAAATTGCCTGTAGTGAACGAATGTGTGGTGTATTCAGTAGATGGATTGGCACTATCCAGAGTGCACCTTGCCTCACGAATGAATGAATCATTATAATAACCCCGAATCCTCTGAGAAGAATACTGTTTTCTCTGCCTGTTTTAGCTTTTTGTCTTCCTCTCACCTCCCAAAAACATGCAGTATGTCGAAAGGCATCTTAGAATTGCCCCTAGATGAGTGCATGGTCTACTCTTACCTTACATGCACTGTTCCTGAGATCCATCATAATGCTGCCCAGGATAAAGTGGATCCCTCCACCATGCATGATGAAGAGACTGGATGAGTGCTGTGTTACGGTGTTAGAGAGACCAAAGATGTTAAGGAGACTTTTTGACCCTTCAGACGTGACTTTCTAATACAGTGCAGAGGAAATGTGGATGTAAACATACAATGCATGTCCTCCCTCCTTCGACCCCATGTCTAAATTATACTTGCTGCTGAGGGATACACCATGCTCCATGCTCCTATAAATAGGACTGATTGCATCTCATTCAGAGGTCAAATGAGATGGAATATGACAGATGGAATAGGATCTGTGAGCCCTTGGATTGAAGCCAGTGCAGTTTTGGATGTGTATATTTGTGCTGTTGATGTTTGGTATTTAAGGAAAATGCAGCAGAGGGTTGGTAGAGCTGTTCTTAACGTAGACCCTGTAGCGTCTCTACTGGCATTGCTCTCAGCTGCTGTTTTGAGATATGATTGAATGCAGTGAATTTCGGATTACACTCCGCTACTGACAGATGAAGTTCACTGTGTGCATTTAATTGGTATCACAGTGTAAAGCAATTTTATTTCTCTGCCATTGCTGTTGTTTGACGTGCTAATAATATTTCTCTGATGTCTCTTTGTGCTATTGATCTGTATGTAGCCCCTCAGATTAGGTGTGCTGATTGGACTCTCTTGAAGAGAGAGTGGTTGGAGGTGCCACACAGGGAGCATCCTTCTGGAAACGTGTCTGTGAGAGGAAAACCGTGCTCTCCCTCGTGCCTCTCAGCCTTGCCACTTGTCTCTGGCTCTCAGTACCATCTGCTCCTCAAGACCAAAATAAGCACCACTCACTATAAAAGTGTGTGCGTTTGTGTAAATGTGTGTATTTATTAGGTCTGTATTACACCTGAGTGCCTATTTGCTTAGTCACTTTATAGCTTGGCAAATATACAGATATTTTCTCACTAATTGGGACCCGCCTCTTCTCTGGAATAAGTCGTGGGTGGTTGAGTGTACAACACAGCATGCTCAGAGCAGTGTGGATGGAAGAGATGTCTTCCTCAAACTGCTCATATTGTCCAGCTCCTTGGTAAAACATGTTCCTCAGGTGTTTATAATAGTGCAATTAAATACCACAAAATGAGTTCTTGCACATATTTCTACAGTACTTGTCTGTTTTTTACATTCCAAGCACCCAACCACATTTGTGTAGGAGAAGGCATTGCATGATTAAGCATGCTTAAAATATAAAATATAAGGCTTTTCCTGTAGCATGCAAAGATACTCTATATGGCCAAACATACTGTATGTGGACACCCAAGGATATCAAGCAAGTCTTACTCCCCCTTTTGCTGTTATAAGAATCCAACCTATCCATTGGATTATGGAGCATGGCTCTGGGGATGTGTTCTTATTTATCTACAAACACATGAACAATCTGAAAAATCCAGGCATGAAGGGGCAGAGGAAGCTCAGTGGATAAGATGATGGAGTACTGATTAGAAGGTCACAGATTCAAACCCCAGCAACACCAAGCTGCCACTGTGCCCTTGAGTAAGGATCTCAGTCCTCAACTGCTCGGATGTATAATGAATAAGTTTAAAGGCGTCTGCCTAACGCCGAAAATGAAAATCCTAAAGAAATACAAATCATAAGGATGTCTCGGATTTTGTTCCGCTTTGTTCATCTAAAATATTTTGCCTTCATTCCCCATCATTAAACAGGTAATAACATCAATAAATTAAAGTAGTGATACTCCGATTGATTGACCACCGATCATGATCGGCCAATATTGGCTAAAAATAACTTGACCGGCGAACCCCAAAAGCGCCGATCAAAAAAGCCGATCACTTGACGGAAATTACTTGTGCGACTTTTTCAGGTGGAAACAAGCAACGGCATTTTAACACCACTAACATGATTAGGCATCTTGGAACACGCCATACAACTGAATATGCCCAGTATGAGAAACTAAACCAGCCGAAGCCAACAACATCCCCATCCCTCAACCAGCCGATTAATATGCTGCCAATTATAAAATGTAATCAGTGTATTAAGAGGCTACATCCCATTAAGCTGATCTGATGTGTGTTGGTCTGATCCCTCTTTGTTTGGAATAATTGTAAGTTACTCTGCCTTATTTGGGAAAGATGGCCTACAGTAGCCTTAAGTTCTCATTTTCTCAAATAAACACTTGGTGGTTCTTCAAGATCTTGACTGTAGCCTATTTCTACAGTTTTTTCCCCCCAATATAGTTAATTTAGAGTTAGTTTAATTTTTACAAATGGTGCAAACTCTGCTAGATTATAGATAAAAGATTCCCATTCCCCTGCCATTCAGTGATCGGCAGTGATCGGCAATCGGCAGATCATGATCTTGGTGA
The DNA here is from genome assembly GCA_030014305.1 of Clarias laeviceps. Taxonomy (NCBI): domain Eukaryota; kingdom Metazoa; phylum Chordata; class Actinopteri; order Siluriformes; family Clariidae; genus Clarias; species Clarias laeviceps. Next base: position 11,828,292 of record JAQMYJ010000004.1, read on the forward strand.
TCGGCCCCAAAAATGCTGATCGGAGCATCTCTAAATTAAAGCTATAGATAGTTATCTATATAAATAAGAGAACTATTTTGTGTGTACATTATCTTTACGTTTCATACATTGAAGGACCCGAAACCAGTTAAACTTGCGCCATAAATGTAATAAAAATGTGTAGTAGAAGTTCTGAGCAGTTATGTGCTGGATTTATTAATCTACTTAAAATAAGCTTCTAAAAAGCTACTTGCTCAGTATAAACAAACAGCTTCACCAATAGATGTAAATTAGAAATCTAAACTGAATATTTTTACTAGGATTAGTTAATAATTAAACGCTGAAACAGTGCTGAAGAGGTATAAGTGAATTTTACCACGCTGGAATCATTTTAAGACAAAACTTAATCCTTATCCGATTTACTCTTTCAGTTTCTCATCTGTGAGTCACTCTCCGATTACCGAACAGGGAGTGTATTTGGCTGATGACGAAAGAAGTACAACTTCTAAACAAGCCGTAAACAAGCCATAAGACACTCAACCTTACAGAATTAAATTTCTTTGTATTAATAAGTTACTCAAACAGAAACACAGGCAGTCATGTATGTGGGCTTCAACATGAAATAATATCACTGATTACCTACGCTAGCAAGTTATTAAGTTTTAGTGCTCTATTTTGGCTGCTTTGATCTGCATCTTGGCAGAGTTGAGTTGACTCCGCCTAAATCTCGGTCATTGCATAAATGGGCATCTGGGCGGAGCAAACAGTGTCTTGGATTGTCAGGTCTAGGGCTCTTAGTTCCAGTGAAGGGAATTTATAATTCTACAGCATACAAAGACATTCAGTACAACTATGTGCTTCCAAGCTTATGGGAACAGTTTGGGGAAGAACCACATATGGGTGTGACTGTTCACAAATAAGGCAACTTGTACATTGCAGTTCAGACTCCCAGTCTTAATTATATACTGTAATTGTAAGACAAAAAAAATATTTCACGTTTTACACATGCGTTGACCTGCATTAATTCAAAAGTACTAAGGTTTTGCTGATTTCTTGAATCTGAATCTGAATCTTGAATCTTAGTATGTGCTGGTTCATTGTCTATAACAACAGTTTCATAATACGTCTGCTGCAAAGCAAACTATGGGTTATGTTCTTATTTTTAGTACATAATCATTTGTGTAAAAAAATAACTTGAAGTCGACGTAAAAGATCTACCAGTTAAATATTTCAGCTTTCAGCACTGTTTGTGTGAGAGAGTGGATGTCTGCATTTGCTATTGAGCAGATGAATCAGAAGCGAGTGGGTACATGTTGAAATTTTACTGGAGTTGAAGTTTTCATGAAGCATGTGGTGGATTTGTGGTTACCCCTCTGGTCCTGTGGATATGTTCATTCAGGCAAGATCTCGCTCTCTCTCTGTGTGTGTGTGTGTGTGTGTGTGTGTGTGTGTGTGTGTGTGTGTGTGTGTGTGTGTGTGTGTGTGTGTGTGTGTGTGCTGACATACTGTCACTAGCCCAAAATCTAATCCCTGAGTGAGTTCTTTGACAGTATGTATGCAATCCACTCCCAGAAATTTTGACTGTTTTCTGCTTATGCCATCCATTTTGCTTAGAAATGCCTCCTGCAACTTCCTCTACACACAGATCCTTCCATTTGCATAATCACACAGAACACAGTGCTGGGAAAAAGCCTTTGCAAACCAAGGGGAAATAGTGGCAGAACCTGAAGAGTGTGTTTCAGTGTAAGCTATCTAAGATGTGTTTCCTTTTCAGCGTCATCAAGTGTATGCTTTTGTTACTGTCTTCAGGGTTCCATGGAATCCCCCAACCTGGAGTTTGAGTATGGGGACACAGACATTCTGACTGCAGAACTCTCAGGTGACACACACATACAAGGACACAGACTTAACACATCCAAATGCCATTGAGCAATTAACGGCTTATAATATTTGGCAAAGTCAGTTTGTTTATCTTTTAAGCGTGTCATAGAAACATTTAACCAACTTGTGCCTACTGTGACAGCAAAGACTTCACCTCAGATGAACTTCTAACATATTGTTTACTCATTATTAAAATACAATATATAAAACATTAAGCCTATTTCACACCATGCACCTTCCACCTAGTCTTTGTCTTTGAGTACGATTTTGTTTACATTTATAGTCAGTACTTCTGAGCTGCTGTTGCAAGAGCTAAGGCTGACTCGGCTGGCAGATCTTCTCCGCAGGCTTTGCTTTTCTTGAGGCTGAATAAACCCGGTTAATCTAAGCTTTACAAGAAACTTTGCCAAGGTTCAGGACCAGATTAGAAAAGGGCTCAGTATACTCCAGACTTCTGTAAGAACTCCTGTTTGGTTCACTCTTTCTTACTGCTACAGTCAGATAAATGCTATACCTGGAGCAGGGGTGGGGTATTAAGGCCCATTCAAAATGTATACACAAATGGTACATTTGTTTCCTTTGATCAAATTAGGGATACATTTTCAGCTTTCTTATTAAAAATGAGCCTGGAGTTGTGAGTTATCTGAACTTGTATGGAGTGAAAGTACAGCCAGGTTGCACTGTTGTTCCATCAAAATTAGACACCAGGTGATTCAGTTCAATGTACTGTACATTGTCTTCATTACTCCAAATTCAAATTTCACAAGGTAACTTATGTTTTGACATTGCCAAACAATATCTGACCAGAAATATTTTCTTTGTTTTTCTAATGTACAGGGTGGGCCATTTATATGGATACACCTTAATAAAATGGGAATGGTTGGTGATATTAACTTCCTGTTTG
>JAQMYJ010000004.1:11841825-11851926 GCA_030014305.1 Clarias laeviceps
TACAATGTAGAAAGAAATAAAAATCAGGAACCATCATGGAGTTACAAAGTGACCCCAAACTTTTGAACGGTAGTGTATATACATATACTTTAACGAGGAAGGAAGCTATTGTATAATAAAACTTTAGAATATTAGCTTGGTTAATTTCTGGGTTCAAACTATTTAGGGTGTACAATCACTTCTTCCACACCCCAACTAGTGCCCTTGTTCAGGGGTTAGAGGGGCATTTGGGATTCATCCTTGTGTGAGAAGCTAGTCATATATAAAGTAGTATATTTTATAGTTTTATTTTTTAAGGGGTTTTAGCAGAGAAATTATTAACAAAAGGACTAGGCTTGTTGGTTGCAGCGGCATCCCTGTAGACACAATTGCCAACAAATTACATGTTTTATATATTTTTTTTCTTTTTATTATTATTTTTGATTACTACAAGGGACAGATCAAAGAAAGCCAGCCTGGTAAAGGAATGACTGTTCATAGCTGTTTATTACACAAGCCATATGAAAGGTTTTTCCAAAATTGAATGTAATTACAATCTAATGAAAAAGCTTGACATGTTATTCTTAAGTATTCTAATGTCGTCAAGGGCAATTCACAGTAGTATAAGAGAAATGCACACTGCATTGTGCTTTATAAGAAAAGTGAACACCTTAAGTGTGACAATGTTCTGCATGCACCCCATTTTTTTTTTTTTTTTTTTTTACTGCTTAGGTTTCATTGTCTGTATAATATTATCCATATTCTTGAGAGAGATTTTATGTAACAGTTTTGTCTGTTTCTATGAATAATGTACTACTTTCATTTTCTCCTTTATTAAGTGTCATTGTGTGAAAGGAAGACTTATTATTAGATAATGCTGACATTTTTCTTTGACCTAGAACGTATGTAAGATTTTTAGTGAAATGCTTAGATGCAGGTTCAATCCATATTTGTTTGTATGTGTGTGTGTGTTTCTCTGAAACAGTAATAACCAGGCATGTAGTAGCGCCGTCAGGAAACCTGCCATATCGCTGGCAGACAGCACTGAACTCAGGTGAGAAACATACTAGAAATTTCTTCTGCAATGATTTAACCTTTCTCTCAATCTTCTCCTTGAGACACGCACACATGCACACACAAATACACACGCACACTCGATCACCATCTCATCCAGTCCTCAATTCTCCTCTCCCCACTCTCATCCAGCCCCGTGGGTCCGGGAGAGGGACTGCTTAGATTATTGCCTGCTAAATCCCGCCTCACCTGTCAGTCCAGCTCTAAGTGCTGTCCCCTTCCTGCACTCCTCGTTCCAATGCCGTCACTCCTCTAGTTGATTACATGCCTGGTGGGAGTTCCCTCTAGACAAGAGGGCTAGAATTAGAGACCTGATGCTTTTTGCCATGTTAATTAGGCAGATAAAGACACAGGGTGAATTCTGATGAGACATTAATAGCAATATATTTTCATACACATACACTAAGACACATCATCTCATACACACAGCTACAAAAGGCAGTAAAAATTGTGTTTTTGAGCAGGGTGCCCTTGAGCATCATGTATCTGATGGTGGAGACGATCCGTGTGGAAACAGGAGAAGACAAACCTGACTGGAGGAAGGCTCGAGAATCATTTAAAACTGAGCTGGGTAAGTGTGTGTGAGAGTGTGTGTGTGTGTGTGTGTGTGTGTGTGTGTGTGTAAAATCTGACCTTGTAATCTATGATTAACCTGTCTTCCCTATCATAGGTTCACCGCTCTACAACGGGGAGCCCTTCGCTCTTCTTCTCTTCACCATGGTAACCAAGTTCTGCAGCATGAGCGCCCCCCACTTCCCAATGAAGAAAGTGCTGCTACTGCTTTGGAAGACTGTACTGGTCAGACTCTACCACACACACATACACTCACACACATTGTTCTATTCTACAATTACTACAAACAACATAAGTCTTTGTACAGTATATGTTCTACTTTTGATATCATAAACCTGCTCCCACTGTTTTATAAAACAGGGAGGTCTATTTTAGTGCAGGTGTTCCTACATTCAGGAGTTCCATGATGCTATTTTTGTGAGAAATAAATAAATAAAAAATAATAATAAGCAGAACACATGTTGTGACATCTCAAATCAGTGCTACTTTCATCTTTGGTCCCAAATTGTGTGGACATTACAGCTTCTTAGGATCTTCTTGGTTAGCCCGACATAAAGCTAAACTGGTTGTTACCCTTTAAAAAGAAAAAAGAAGCTCATGCAGAGCTGCTAAAAAATGCAGACATCCAATCAGTCAGTCATGTTGCAGCATCACAGTGCATCAAATCATACAGATACAGATGAAGAGTGTCGATTCATTTTTTAGACCAAATATAAAGTATTAGGCAAAAATTATCTCAGTGACTGTAGTGTGGCTCTTGGTATCCAATGGTGTATAGTATGTGTGTATTTGCATCTTGTTAGTGTACTTAAGTGGTATTTTTGCAAAATTTGTACTTCAGCAAAGGATTAACAATATTGCTAATTTTTATTTTATACTCAGTTGTGAGGAAAATCGTTTACTCAGATATATTTCTATTGAAAGTGTTGGTGGTTATTAGTTATATATTGCATGGCTAACCTAAATTTGGCATGTTAAAAATGCAAGTAAAGTTTTTTTTGGGAAACCGTTACAGGGACAGAAATACTGTATCTCTACCTGCTGAGTATTATACCTAATTGATTTTGCAAGCTATGCCTTATATACAACCAACATATATACACACACGACATATAAGCCTTCCCACCCTGAGACATCCAATCATGCATCAGGTGTTTGAAATCAGAAGCGGAGATAGACTATAGCTACAGACAGCGACCAAATTGAAACCAACACTCTAGCACTGATGTCAACCCATGGCCTTATTTTGATCATATGGCAAATGTAGATCACCTGACTCATGGATGGTTTAAACATTTTTACTAACAAAATAAAAAACAACCAACCAACCGAACAAAAACCCAATTCACAATGGATTTAAAAATACTCCTTGACATGGACATGCTGCCAGCCTTGGATGTTCCAAAAGCAGAGAGCGAGAGTTTAATTTACATACTTTTAACATACTCTGGGTTATCTCTACTTTCATTCTAACTGCTGGTCCCCTGAGGTTTTTACACACACAGTCTCTTGAGGTTACTCAGAATGTTGCAAAGCAAAAAAAAAAAAAAAAAAAAAAACCCATCTAGTGTGCAGCAGTTTTGGGCCTGGAAATGCCTTGTCGATGAATGACCAAACTGTTTCTACATTATTTCCAAGTATGATGAGCTGAAAAGCATCTCACAGAACATGCCATGTATAAGGTTGATGGCCTACAGCATCAGGAATAAATTTTTTTCTAACATTTACTCAATTTCTAATGTGGTGCGCATTGGTGCCCAAACCCCAGCTACTGGATGCAATGTTTGTCCCAAGCTTGGATAAAATGGGATGGTTGCATCCGGCGTAAAACCTGTGCCAAGTTGTTGTGCGAATCGGATGGTCTGCAGTGGCAACCTCCTGATGGGAGCAGCCGAAAGTCCAACAACAATTCAATTTCTAGTGTAATCTAGTTGCTTATCTTAAAAAAATTATATCACTGATACACATTATAAGAGGAGCTGGTTGGATTTGAAAGCAGCGCCTTCCCTATAGTCACACCTCTAGATTGTTTTAACCACAACCCCTTTTGCAGTTGTTTCTGTTCATGGTGGAATTACTGAATTCTCACTTGGCTCATTCTGGACAAAAATGCAACCTGCACACCAGTGACACAAACTTATGCCTTTCTTCTTGATTATTTGACGAAAATAATCCTGACATGATGATGCCAGGATCAATGGCAGTGTGTGTGTGTGTGTGTGTGTGTGTGTGTGTGTGTGTGTGTATGTGTGTGTTTTAGTTCACTCTGGGTGGATTTGAGGAGATACAGGAGATGAAGGTTACAGGGAGAGAGAAGCTGGGTTTGCCCCCGCTCCCCGAGGACAGTATTAAAGTGGTCCGGAGCATGAGAGCAGCCTCGCCGCCAGCCACTGCCATGGAGCTCATTGAACAGCAGCAGCAGCAGAAAAGAGGTCGCAGGAGTCGCAGGGTATGGCACACACATGCACACAACACAGTATGAAAGAATTTGCTTAAGTGTAAATAACGGTCCATGCTTTTTCCATCCCTGGAATGCTGATATAACACACGTAACACAACAAGCATAGGCTTGAAAAGTCAACAGAACCAACGACCCTTTTTTCTAATTTTACAGAAACACATGCACAACATTACTATAATTTAAAGCCCAAAACATTTACAAGGTGGCCCGACACTCTTAGGGACAAAATGGTTTCAATTTAGCACCTTGAAGGTTCCTTTTTCCTTTAGTCAAACCTATAAACCCATTTGAAGATCAATGTAGCACAAGGATTCCTTTAGGTTTAAGAATTGTGACAGTAATCATGGCAAGGAACTGCATATCTTGACAGTAAAAATTACTAAACTTTCCATTCACCACTCAGTCAATCAATACTCTTGAATAACTTTCATAGCTAGGATTGCATTGTATTGCATGTACACTGAAATGAGTTACAAATCAGATTGTAACTCAAAATTCTGAATGTTGTAAACAGAAAAGTACAAAAGATATTAGATCTGTGTTCTGTGGGCAGGATAGACAGGATAGGATCGTAGAGTGTCGGGGCCTGTGCTTCATCATAATGAGCAAAAATGGGGAAAATTGGTTAGCACTTAACTTGCAGTACTGTACAAAAGTCTTAAGTCACCCCCATTTCATATTAGTTTACATTTCTTTAATTTAATCGACATAATTCTATTGAATTTAATATAAAGAAATGGAAGGTGGCTCAAGACTTTTGTCGAAGTGCAGTGTAAGTGATTTTAGTTTGATGCAGTCTTGTAATATTATGAAATTCTAAAATGCAATATTATAAAATGTTCTATGTAGACCAACAACTTCAGAATGCAGATATTATCCTGAACGCTGTGTGCCTCATGAGTGATAAAGTAATAAAGCAAATTTTAAGTGTATAGATAAAGCGTAAACCAAACACACACACTTACATCAACTATTTATATTTACATTTTAGCAGTAGAGTTTTTACAGCTGACACACTTCCTGCATGCTTGCTGTGCTGTACTGTATATTACATACCAGCATAATCCTTGTACTTTCTACACACATTCACACACCAGCAGCAACGCAGGCATTTTTTTTCACACTGCACCACTAACTGACTTGTCATTTACACATTGCAGTAGCACTGCAGTACCAGTGCTGCGATGTGAGTGAAATCTAGTAACATATTCACTGACCTGTCTGCCTCGTATACTGGGTACACGAGAGGACCTTATTTCTGTTAGATTTCATCTCTAACCTTTCAACCCTGCTGTCTCTCTGTTCTTTCTCACCCTCTGTCTGTCTGTCTGCCTGTCTCTCTCTCTCTCTATATCTGGCTTTCTCTTATTGCTCATCCCCCTTTCTTCCTTGTGTTCCTACAGAGTGCCTTTGTTGATAGCTTGGAAGGAGACAGTCCCTTTGCCAAGAAGCAGGTCTTTACCCAGATCCCCTTTTGTGTGCATTCTCTCTGTCTTGGGCTGTTGCACTCCTTCTCTGTCCTCTCTCTCATTCACTGCAGTTTGCTCTTTCGAGTATAAATGAAGGCCTTTAGGGGTGAAAGGTCTTAATAAGCATTAAGGCTTAAGGCTGGCTGAAGTGTGTAGTAAATGTGCCAGACATTTCCTCTTTCCCTGTCTCTGTCTCTGTTCTGTCCTTCACTTTCATGTCCCTCCATCTCCACCTTGTTTTAGGCCTGAAACTCATATATACACACACCCACTAGCAGGCTAGCCACCAGAATGGCTTTCTTCATAGGCAGCAGCCAGTCATAGCTGATTCATAGCCTCAGCACCACAACCACCACCTGACCACCACACACACGCCCATGCATCACACCAGAGAAAAAAAAGAAAAGATAAAAGACACACACGCACACATACTGTACACCTGTTCCACTAATGCAACCCATGCCTGATGCTTGCTCCGGACTTTGCCATTCATCCATTTGAACAGCACTAGTGATAAGGAACTTGTTGATCTGTTTGTGCCTCTGCTGAATGAAACATGCATCAATGGAATGCACAAAAATTTGTGTGGAGTTTTTGCTGAAGTGTTTTGGGAAACAACAAAGGTTCATAGTCCTCTCGGAGCTCAGTGGACTGGTAAGTCGATGAGATGGACTCTAACCTGTGGAGTTTCAAGAAATGATCAACATCAAAAGACGTGAGAGAGAAGGATTTCAGAAATGTGGGATGAGGAAATGAAAGGAACTATTAGCAGGCTGTAAATGTCTCCCCGATGTTAGTCTCTCTCTTAATGTTGTCAGAAATGCCAATCAATATTTTCTGAACACCTCGTAGTAACATATTGGTTACATTTTAAACAGCTGCCTTATTTTAATTTTGTGAAGTAAAGTATCCAAGAAAGAAATGGGTATTATTTTATTCATTTCTTTATCTTCTTTGCACTTTACCTGTTAATGGATGTGTTGGCAGCAAACTGAGGTCGTCAGCCCAGACTTCTCAATCCCCACATGTTCCATCTTCTCCTGAGAGAGCCATTAAGTTCCTCTGTCAACTGAGAGATTTAATCTTTCCAGTGTTTTTTTGGAAGCAGATGGAATCCCTGTATGGTGCCCAAACCACATCAAGTGTCTTCTTTCAGTTTGAATGAATAGCAACTCTGCTTCAAGGTCAAAAATCAAAACGAAATATTCTCTTGGATTCATGGGCTGCTCAAACTTTACAGCTTCTGTATCTTTCTATTTTATTGGAAACAATAGTAAATATTTGGAAAAGATTTAGATCTTTATCAATGTCAATGTAAGACATAAATTAGTCTTGCAACTGATATTAGTACTTAGTATTTTACATGTACATTTATGTCTAGATGCCTTTAATTAATTCCCCATTATGAGCTTGTAAGCCTGCCAAATCCATATATACTGTTTTAAGTGATTGATTAAAATTCTGCCTTAGTGGTTAGCAGTGTCGCCTCGAGTCTGTGTGCATGGAGTTTGCATGTTCTCCCTGTGCTTGATGGGTTTCCTCCAAGTTCTCTAGTTTCCTCCCATAGCCCAAAGACCTGCAGGTTAGCCTAATTGGCTTTTTTGGTAACAAACCAAAGGACACTTTGAGGGTGTTTGGATGTGTATAATTACTGTCACTATGATCACTATGATAAAAATGCTTAAAACAACATTAATGCATTTCACACACGACAAGTGTGTAAATTTGATCGTTATATCAAGCCTCCATTTAAGGGCTTATTCTTTACAGAGAGACTCAGCATCAGGGTGCATATAGAGCCTTTGGGTTGTATAAAATTCTATAAAGATGGTCAACAAACATGCTTCCTGTCCTTCAGCCTTTGGTCAAGCAGGACAGCCTGGACACCTACAATGAGAGAGACCCCTTCAAAAACGACGACGCCCGGGACGAGGAAGATGATGCAGAGGATGTGGACAGTGGAATAGAGGGTGAAGTTGACCCCCTCGACCGTGATGTCATCATCCAGCCTCCTCCTCCTCCACCACCTCTGCGACCTCCTACCGAGAGAGTGACCTTCCCTAAAGGGCTACCCTGGGCACCTAAAGTCAGGTGAGACAGAAACTATATCTCTACTATCACTCTTTTCTTCCACTCCTGTGACCACTATGCTCACTGAAAATGCTTACTTCATTACCTATAATTGACTTTTTTTTTTTATTAACCAACTTCTCTGTGGTTTATGAATAGTGCTATGAAGAACATGAGATAGTAGACGAAACTGATCTGAATGTTAGTACAAACTCGCATTGGTGTATTCTGTTTGCTGAAGACAGGTTTTACCCAGTCACTCTGCCAGCTTTGGAAAGGAGCGACCTTACTGAAGTCTGCACCTGGGACATGAATAATGCATGACTGTGTGGGCTAGGAACATAAGAGAGAGAGTCAGGGGGAGAGAAAGGCATGCATACAGAGAAAGAATTTGAAACTAATATGAGTGTGAATACAGTCCTAGTCTTAAAAGTGCTTGGTTTACAAATATGTTCATCCATGAACTGTAACTCAGTGAGCTACAGAGAGAGAGTTTATTTATATAGTGCTTTTTAAGGGTCACTGTCGCAAATCAGATTTACAGAATAAAAAAAAATGCAATATGTATAAATCATGATTATCAGATTGTCCCTGATGAGAAAGCCGAGGGTTGAAAAGAAAAACACCCTGAGATGGCAATAGGAAGAAACCTTGAGAGGAACCAGACTGAACAGGGAACCCATCCTCATTTAGGTGATACTGGATAGCAGAAATTGATTTGCAGGAATACTGTGTTAACAGCAATGACACAAACTTTTTCATCATTAAGAAGATTATAGGTACAGATTATACCTAGAGCAACTTCTTACAAGCTCGACTCAAAACTGCTTTATCAGTAGACTCAATACTGACGCGCAGCAAACCCTTATGACCATTGGCAAAAAAAAAAAAATAATTGACTTAGACTTTTACAATCCTTTTTGGAGGTGCCATTATTTTCCATATAATGGTTGTTAGCAGTGTTTTATTTCATCCATATTAATATGTTCTTCATGTCAGTTCGGCAAATGAAGAATAACCAAAACATATGTTCACCTGCTGAGGAGGTGGCTATGGAGGAATGCATGTACTGTACAGCAGGGATCTTCAAATGCAGTCCTGGAGAGCCAGTGTTCAGCATAGTTTGTACTTCACCAAATCCGAAACACACTCCCTAAAGCTGGTAATTAACAGATTAGTTGAATCACCTGTTTTTGTGCAGAAGAATCACAACCTGTGTTGAGCACTGGCCCTCCAGGACTGGAATTGAAGATCCCTCATGGACAGTATGAGTTGCAGTGAATCACAGTTAAAGGCATCAGAAATAGCAATGCAAACTTCAAGACACAAATACATGTGTACACAAATACAAGTTTCCCAGTGACAATTGTACAGATTTAACGAGTAAGCAAATCTAATTGGCTCAATATTTAAACATGGGTAATGATCTAGCTTGAAGCTAGCTACATTAGCTGTTTTTTTATTATTAAGATTAAAATTTCCTTAACACCCTCATCCCTATATGACATGTGCATTAGTATCTCTCATGAGGAATTTGATGAGATCCTGTCATCTGGAGAGTGTAGGTGCTTGAATCCTGACGCTTCCAAAGTCATCAGTGGACAGGAGTCCTAAGGCACAAGGAAATGCTCCCCAGGAGGAAAAGGGTGGCATACTTGCTCTCTCATATCACAGTGACACTTGGCAGTTGACGTTATTTCCTCGTAGAGTGTCACGCCCCCCCCAACACCCTCAGTAATTAAAGATGGGTGAAAATTGGCTATGACTAAGTTAGGGAGAAAATCAGGGGGAAAATCAAGTTAAATAAAATGAAAAAGAATACATGAATTCTAGTCAAGGGGCAGATACAGTCGCAGACAACTCCATGTTATTCTGAACACATTGTTGTTCTGATTTGTTAAATGTGCATACAGTGCCTTGCAAAAGTATTTTTTTTCCCCCAAGTAGTATTTTTTCATCTTTTGTTGCCTCACAACCTGGAAATAAAATGAATTTTTTGAAGTTTTGCATTATTTCATTTACAGAACATGCCTTCAACTTTGAAGATATGATTTTTTTTTATTGTGAAGCAAACAATAAATAGGACAAAATAACAGAAAACTTCGGCGTGCATAACTATTCACCCCCCTAAAGTCAGTACTTTGTAGAACCACCTTTTGCGGCAATTAGCTGCCATAAGTCTCTGTGAGCTTACCACATCTTGCCACTGGGATTTTTTGCCCATTTCTCAAGGCAAAACTGCTCCATCTTCTTCATGTTGGACGGTTCAAATTCAAATTCAGATTCAAATTTTATTTGTCACATACACAGTACGATATGCAGTGAAATGCTTAGATGACTGCCCGTGACCTTAAAATAAAAGACTATTAGGAAATAAATATGAAAAAGAAAATAGAAGTACACTACCGTTCAAAAGTTTGGGGTCACTTTCTAACTCCATGATCGTTTCTGATTTTTATTTCTTTCTACATTGTA